>PVIR01005112.1:23983-73577 GCA_004026965.1 Petromus typicus | reverse complement strand
AAAAAAAAAAAAAGGAAACAAAGCTTATGTCTGTAGAGGGCAGGGGCTATAGGTAGGGCAGGGGAATGGGGAAATATGAATGGGAAAATGTGTACTACTAATATTTTAAGCAAAAATATATGTGTACTGTATATAGAATTTCTATTGTTAAAATGTGCATAGCATCCATTGGTGACCTGCAGAATCAGTGCAATATCTATGAAAATTCCAATGGCATTCTTCACTGATATAGATAAAATCAGTGCTACAAATTCATATGAACCCTGTAAGACTCCAAGTAACCAATATAAATCTTTTTTAAAAATTGATTTTACTGGTACATTTACATATACAATATAATCACATTTAATATTGAGAATTTGTGTCAGTTCATGATACATCTTGATTCTCATATTTTCCCATTCCCCTGCCTTCCCTATAACCCCTGCTCCCTATAGACATAAGCTTTGTTTCCTTTTTTGTTAACTGTCATTGTTTTCTTTCCTTTCTTTATTTTCCCCTACTCATCCTTTCCCTTTTCCTTTTTCATGTTTTCTTCCTATTTCACATTACCTGTTATACATTTTTTCATTCCTTTACACCTTTGGCCAAAACAAATCTTTTTTTTTTTTTAAATTGAAACAGTGTAGAGTGGTCCATCACTGAGTATATAATGCAGAAAATGAGAAGATATGGATCAGAGGTACAAAGTGTCTCACAGAGCATGAGTGAGTTCTAGAGGTCTAATGTACAACACAATGCATGTAGTTATTTTTGTTGTATTTTGTACCTGAAATGTGATGAGAGGCAATCTTAAATGGTCTCACCGCATATTTACAAATGGCAAGTGTGTGAGATGCTGGTGGAGATGTTAGCTCGATTGTGATAATCATTATTTAGCTGTGTGATGTCATTATATAAGTATATATTTCAGTATATCAAAACATGCTGTGCTCCTTGAATATATACACATATATGTGTGTGTATATATAATATATAGTATATATTAAATGCATATATATGCATATATATGTATGTATATGTGTATATATATGTATATATGTATATAGATTGTCAATACAACCTATATTTTATATATATACATATATACACATATATATTATACATATATATCCTATATAGGATATATACGTATAATATGTATACACATGTATATATATATATGATATAGGATATATATGTATAATATATATGTGTGTATATGTATATATAATATATAATATTATATAATATATATAATTATATAATATATATACATATATAATATAAATATATAATATATATAATATAATATATAAATATAATATATAATATATATTATATTTATATATATTATATATAATATATTATATAATATATATAATATATTATATGTATATTATATATTATATGAATATATAATCAGTTATATATATTATAGATATAATATATATAATCAGCTATACCTCAGTACAGAAGTATTTGACCAAAGAAAATGCCAGACCTAACCTATTTTGAGTAAACCCCCTATATTGCTATTGTTTGCATAATTGCATAAAATTAGTGATTATTTTAGAAATAAGTCTCTTTTTCCCCCTCTCTCCCTCTCTCACTTATTGCATATATGGACAGTAGACCACACATTGTTCAAATCCCTAGAAACTGTGATGACATCAGCATATGGGAGTCATCGCTCCATCCTCGTAATCCCATGACTGAAACTGAGGATTTCGATGTTACTGCTTCTGAGTTGCTTCATTATTTATTAATAATTGCTTTAAAATACTACTAGTTATTTTTTCTAATGGGATTTTCAGGTTCTGTGTATAATGAAAACAAACAGCATTGAATAAATTTTAGATTTAAACTCAGACATTCTTTAATTAAAAAAAAAAAAAAAAAACCCAGTGCAGCCTGGGCACGGTGATAAGATTTTCTATAGAACTTGGTAGCTGCTCTTCAAGGCCTCTTTCCTCAACTCATTTTTCTCTGAAGTAGTCATTCAAATGATCGTTGTCCGCCTCACTTTGAAGAAAATTTCAGTTTACATTTATCTTTGTCTATAAAAGAATGTTTATTCATAGTCATCTAGAATCAGGGAGTGGTGGGAAGGATTGGTGGTGGGAAGCTTTAAAAATGATTTGACTGCTGAAAACTTTGTCCATGTCTGAATTTGGAAACTGATATTTTGTGGCTGATTTTGGAATACTTTTTTTGTTTTGAGGTTTGTTGAGACAGGGTCTTGCTTTGTGGTTCAGGCTGGCCCTGAACTCAGCCTCCAGCTCCCATCACAGCAATCCTCCTGCCTCTGCCTCCCGAGTGCTGGGATGACAGGCATGAGCCACCACTCCCGGCACTGTGGTATGTGGTGCTGGTTGCTGCTGGGCGTGAGTCTCCACTCCCAGTATGGTATGCGGTTACCCAGGAATTGAACCCGGGCCCTTGTGCTTGCAAGACAGGTGCCAGAACCACTGAGCTAACTCCCCGGCCCCATGATTTTGGAATATTTTGGATGAGAGTAAACTAAGAAAATCACAATAAAACTGCAGTTGCCCTACAGTCTCACTGATTGCAAGATTAATAATGAGAAGTGTTAAAATCCTAATAGCCAACCCCATGCCAAGAACAGCTAACAAGCTATGTAATTTTTGGAGCCTTCTTTTCTGAGTTGAAAGTTTGTTCTTTTAATTTTTATATATTTTATTTTTATATATTTGATTGTGGACAGGAGGCTTTGTTGATAATTACTTAATATGTCTGAATTAATCTAATCTGAAGACGTTAGTAGTAATGAAATAAAGGAAATGTATTCTTTTGTGCTTCTTTTCACTTAATTTCTGACCAGTACCAGAATTGAATGTTGCAGTAATAATCGGAGGGACTCCGATGTCTCTCTGAACATTACGTAATTATTGAGATGAAATGAAAAGGCACACATGGTAATTTCACAAACTGGGAAACACAAATGCAAATGGGTAAAGTGACCTTTCTTAAAATCACTACTAAGCTAGTTACTTCAGGAACTAAAAATGTCGTCTTACATAATTGCGTTTTTCTGGCTCTACTGGAGTCTGCGTGTGCCTGGCAGTCTCCCTGGTTGAAGGGTGCCGTGGTGAGGAAGTGGCAAAATATAATGTAGAGAACCCTGGGCCAGGAACTGTCATTCCATGTAGAACTTGCTGAGTGCTTTTGGCTGGACGTGGGATTATTTCATGCCTTTTAAAAAAATTTAACTCGGGAAGTTGTAGTATTTCCAGAATTTTGTGAGAGCAAAATACAATGTGAGTTCAAAGGAAAAAATATGTTACCGTTTTGAAGGATAAATGGTGTATCCTGTATGTACAGCACTGTGTGCGTAGCTTATATTTTCTGTCCCTGCTGTGCCATAATATAGTGTTTCTGTGGTTCATCATTTTGTTCTTCTTTTGTTCCTGTGATTCCTGTGATGACTCAGGGAGTGACTTTAAATGCCACCTTCTGTTGATTTCTAAATTGATGTCAGCTTTGATTTCTTGTAAGATCAGGTTCTGAAGCGCAGGCCTCATACTGGGTGCTCCCACGTGGAGGTCCCCACGCATCTGAACGTCACTCTTTCTGGGACCATCATGCTCTAACTGCATTTACTTTCACTCAGTCCCTCAGGCAAGACACTTTAGATTTGACTGGGTTCGTTTATCTCCTTTTCTTTTCCCTTTCGATGTGACCAGGTTGTTTAAGTTCTATTTTCTCCCAAAACTCACTGGTCCCATTTATTTCAGTGCCTCTCAGAGTCCTGGGGGGACACACGAGTCCTCGCTGGACTCACACACGGTAACTGATTGAAAACATGATTGTGAGGAGAGAAGCAGGTTTAAATATTATTAGGGGAAAGTGAGAGTGGGTGGCAGAAGCGTTCTGTGGATGAAGGACTGAGATTATCATGTGATTATAACTTGTACTCCTGCAGTGGGGGCGAGCTGGTGGCTGTGTGCTGCAGTAGGCTATCTGAATCAGTGAAAACTCTAAAAGCTAGAGAAATTTAGAGATGTCTGCTGTGCCTGGGTGCCTGGGCTGGAGGGCCGAGTGGAGAGGCTGTCTCCTGAAGGCGTGAGGAGTCACGTGCAGCGTCCTCCCTGTGTCAGCCTGCCAGCCTCTCTCTCATTCCGGCACAGGCTGGAAGTCCAGGTAGATCCCCGTTTTTAACATGGACCTGATTAATTAAAGTGGAAAGAAAGAGTAGTGTCTTTCTTATCACTGCAGCATGCTTTAAACAGGGCTTCTCGTGACCATATCCACACCGGAAGTCCTCTTTCTGCAAGCTGTTCTGTTGCCATGAACGGGAGAGCAAAACAGAAAGACAAAGAGCTAGGAAGGGGGTGGAGAGGGTCAGGAACTCCGTCTGGAGTTGTGGCCCTGACTGGTGAGTAGACTTCAAGTCTGAGTGGGTTGGGGGCTCCGCAGGACCTGACCTGCTGTTCCGAGGACAGCGTGTGCTGCAGATTCCCTGGGCAGCTCCAGGCCCATCATTTAGACCCCTTGATGTTCCCTTTGCCCTTCCCGCACGGATAGGCCTCCCCAGAACTGTCACATATTAGTCAAAATTACTGGAGCGATTTGATTTGACAATGGTAGTTTAAAGGTGTCAAAATAATGCTTAAAATATGCAAAATATGATAGAGATGCAGATGCCAAATTTCTCAGGAGTTTTTCTAATTTTCCTTCTTCAGATAATCTTCTACATGAGCAAGAGAGAAATTTTCCCCAAATTCAAGTTGTTCTACTTTTTTAGTGGTTTTTCTTCATTGTGTTTTCTGCCACAGTGGCTTATATTTGACCAGTGCCACTCATTATAATCTAGTGTCTTAGGTCCTTTTTTCTTTCATTTAAAGACTAACCTTCAGATGGCATTTAATCTAAAAACAAAATCAAACTTAAAAACAATTCACACATTCCACTAATATGACTCCAAAGGCAATGGAATATAATATAGAGATTTCATAGAGGATCTTCTATGCACATCAAGCTACAAAACTATCTAAAACTCTTTTTTAAGAATCATTTTTTTTCTAATGTTGTACCTTGTAAGGCAGCTGGTGTATGTGTCTAAATTCATGCTCTTTGCAAACAGACCAACTGCTCAGGTCCTCTCGGCCACATCCTCAGGTCTCTGGATGTGATCAGTATTTGTGTGCTCATGTGGTCCTATCTCTCATCTCTCATTTGCATCCTCATCTGTCATCTGCTTGGCCAGGCAGAGGATGCTGCTCAAGTTTTTCCTGCCTGAAAAGAGAAGAAACATAATAAATATTTATAATTTAATTTTAATTTGCTTTTTTTTCACCAAATTAAAATGAAGCAGTGAAGATTCTGTATAAATTAGAATGGATGAAAGTTCACCACTAGATATAATCATTCTCAGAAAATTATATTACGTATGCTTCCTTGAGGAAGTGGAAAGTTTTGAAGCTAGAGGGAAAGTCTGGAATCTTCTCTACAGCTATTTTATATCTCAAGCAAATTGAGGAGAAACTGTTATGTTAACCTTGGTAGGAATTGCAGGTTATTGTTACACATTTATAACTACTGAATAGATATATGGATGTTTCTTTTTTGGCCATAGGAAAGTTTCTGTTTCCCAAAACTTTAAACAAAAATTGTTGACCTGAGTTCATTGCTCTGGAGTTCTTGATCTAATTACTGTGGACAAATATAGATGACATTCTGATTGGATAGTGTGTGTCACATGACCAAATCTGGCACGGAGGAATCAAGGACTGAGAGTAGGGAGGCATTATTTCTCAGTGGCCAACACTGTGTGATTTTTTTAATTCCCCGAAGAGGAAAGTTATTATGGTGATGGGACCGACAGATACCCATTATGTTAGCCTTCAAAGTCCTCCTGCATCCAGTCCAGCCCCATCCAGCAGCGCGTCTTTTTCACCCATTGCAGCTGAGCCACGTATGCCCAGACCTCAGTTCCTCTTCCCAAGGTGTTCTCACGGCTGGGAAGCCTTTCCTTCCTTTCTCTGCTGGGTTAAGTCCTGCTTGAATGCCATTCTGCTTTAGGAGACTGGCTTCCAGGGGGGTGATAGCTACTTTTCCTTGTGTATCCAGATTACACTTTGGACTTTCCTGCTTGATGGCATCTCCTTCATTGCATTCAATTACTTGTCCCTCTCTCTCTGTTTTATGGGTACCTCACGGGCTTCTTCATGCCTCTATATTCCTGATGATGAACACAGACATTGTGACTACATTTCCGTTTTATGAATTTGTGGGCCTAGAGAGGAGGGAAACTTTGGATTAATTTTATGGTTTCAGTTTCAACAGGGTTGTACTTACCTGCTAAATTGTTGCTGCTTTGCTCACTAGAGACTGCTAAGATGTGTGGGAGCAGGTTGGGTTTTTGCAGTGTGTAAGGGTACCACAGGCATCCCTTCGAGGATAGGAATGCTGCCTGTTCTGAACTGCAGGACAGTGCTGAAAAATGAAGGATTGTCTTCTCCAAATGTCATTTCCTATTGAAAACCGCTTCTCTGGTCTGACGTGTAGAAAAGGGGGAATTATTTTTAATCACTACACAAACATATTTCTGATTCTCATCAACTCTTTGTGCATACTATAAATAAGAAAGCCTCCCTAAAGTTAGTGGGTTGAGTGATGAGATTTTCTTATGCACTAAATCCATTTCTTCCCTATCTATTTCTTCCATACCCTCTTAGATCTCTAAGTTCTGAGGTTGAAGTAGAAAAATAAATAAATCATATGAAAGCAGAGAGTGAATCTTTCTTATTTTCCAGGCAAACCTTCCTTGGTTAGACTTTCTCTAAGTCCATAAAGAAGAGAATGGGAATTAAGGTCTATGCATTTCTTTTAAAAATATGGTGAAATCAATTGATCTCAATGTTTCATCTACTGCACAGAAGGCTGAGAGTGACTCATTTCACTGATGGCTTTTTATCAGTCTGTTTGTAGCAAGTCTTATACTAAGACATCAGTGTGGAGAGTTACACGTAGATTTAAATCCACTTCTTGTTCACTTAGACCCTATCTAGGATGTTCATCTTTCCGCTCCTTATCGGCAGAGGTATCGCTGTGTGATCTAGGAAGCATGTAAAGAGAAAACTAGATGGGTGTGCCTTCAAAGAAGTTTCTTTGATTCTTTACCTCAAAAGTGACATTTTTAAAAAAGGTTCCTGAAACAAGATTCCTTTAGTTCTTGTGATTCCAATGTCCTGTGATACATATATTATTATTATTATAGATATATTATTATACACATATATTTACATATATATTATGGAGCATATAATATCAATATTATGAAATATTGTTGAATTTGTCAAAACTCTAAACACTGATATTTAGTGACTGTCTTTGATGAAGCTTTGGGAATGATGTTGCATTTTAGAAATCTTTAGTTTTATTAGTACACATTGCAGAATATCCTGATTATATTCATCATGAGGAGTTGCTGCATGTGTATGATACATCTTAATTGTTCCCTTCTCTCCCTTTCCCTCACCTCTTGGTCTCCTTTTCATTTGCAAAAGATCTTTTGGTCTATTTCCTATTATCTATCTTTCATTTTGCTCTTTAATTTATACTTTGGTTTTTTTCAAAGATGTTTCATTTAAAATATATTTTTAAACACAAATTGTAGTCTACTCTTAACTAATATTTATGTATCTTTGCAGATATTCCCAGGAGCATAAAGGCATCCACTGCTACAGCTGAGAAGTTTTTTCAGAAGCTGCGAAATAAACATGAATTTACTATTTTGGCGACCCTGAAACAGATGCACTTAAATTCAGGAGTTATTCTTTCTGTTCACCACTTGGATCATAGGTAAGAGTGACTACTGGAGTTTTCTGGTGTTTTCACTGTATTGTTAAATGAATGTATTAGAGAGCAGTAAACACAGGCAGCTGTGATATATGGAGGGTGGGTTTTAAAGAGAGTAATTTTGCTATGTTGTGCAACATGACAAACAGTAGTGCCTGGGATTGCCACCAGAACATAGGAAGCCTTCACTTTGAGGCTGCTAAGAGCACATGGAAGTTACCATTCCTGAGACAAATTTGTTAATTCCTATCTTCCTCAAGAGAAATTGCCAGTGTTAAGGCTAAGCTTACTGCATCTCAATTTAAATCAGTGCCAGAAAGGTACTGCATTCCTCTTTCTTTGGGAAATTCTTGGATTTAGAGTTTAATAGTCTCATTGTTTTAACAATTATAGGAAACTTTTTTTACTTCATAGAGCGCAGTAGTTATAGCTGTATTTTTGGATACATGTTGAACGTAATTGTTCTCTAGCATCTTGCAGCTTCTCTCATACGTAGAAAGATCATTAACAAAGCTGGTGGGTGGAGGGGTGAGAAGGAGAAATTCATTCATGATGCTTGATATATACACGCATTGCTACAATACAATGCCATATATCTTAAAATGAATAATCACAGCTGTATTCCATGGACTTTGCTGGTGTCATATAACCTCTGTGTCCTGTAACCTGGGGAAGTAGTCTTACCTGGCAAGTAGTCGTGAAGCATAAACAGTTAAAGAGCATGTATTGAATATGATTTACCTGTATAACAGCTTTGGTGATCCTGTTCAAATGTGGGCAGAAAGCTTTTTATTTATTGTTAGGAATGAGATAGGCTTTGACTTTGTAAATTTTTGCTAACTGATAAAATGTCAACACACATATATGAAGAAGAAGAAAATATAGCAAGTCTGACTTACGGAGGAAGGTTCTTGGGCACACTGTGTTTGCCTTGCTCTCTAGACCTGAGGGCCCCTTCTTCTTCTACCTTTTACTCCAGAGGAGAATTTCCCAGCTCCCTCACCTAGCTTCCATTCCTCCCACATTCCAACCTGTGTTTGGAGGAAGGTTGTCATCCTACTGTGTGGCCCAAGACCGAGGCAAGGAGAGAAAGGGAGAGAGCTTCCGCTTCCAAGGACTCACTAGGGCTTTCTCCCGGTCCCAGGATGGACCTCATCTTCCGGTGATGGAGATCCTGTGAGCCCTCTGCTTACAGCACTGGGCCTCTGCTGTTGGCAGTTATGTTTTAGGTCACATGAGTTATGCATAATAAATGAAGATTGTTTCTTTTGGAGAGCTATGGATTTATTGCTGATTATCTCTACTTACTAAGAAAATCTCTCTAGACTTCTCTTCCCTGTTTTCTTCCACTGCTGTGTTGTGAAGACTTGGAGCTCACTCAGATTTCATCCAGAAGACATTTCTTACACACATGATATCTGCTTCCTTTTTACCCTCCTGTCTCTGTAGTAACTAGTAACTCCACGTGCTCCTCTTGAGACGTGGTTGTCACACTTCCCTGGTTGTTCATCAGCTTCATCATTACACTCATTTCTGTGAGTCCCTGTTGGCCCCAGAGCTGAGCACAGTAACTATAATATGTCTGACCCCCACAGAACTCTTGTAATCTGCATATGCTTTCCAACTATACTTACTAACATAGTTTGAAATTTTTCTTAGCATCTTAAACTTTGTAGAACTATAGATAAGTGATTTATGGTGTGAACTTCATCAAATGACTTGCTGTCAGGTAGATCCTTTCTTATTCTAAGAAGTAGATTTAGTAGGGTTATATAAAAGGTTTTGTATTCTCTTATTTTAGCTAAAATAATTTTCAAATTATTACAGCAATATGTTTTCATTATAGAAGATTTGTAAAATAACAAGTTAATGAAATGTGAAAACTCTTAGGAACCTTACAGTAAAAAGAAACCTATGGAATTCTGTTATATTTTAATACAAAATTTTTGTCTGTGTGTGTAGATATGCCATACGTTGTTTGATCAATTCTTTATTTTTTGACTTAATTTTTAAACTTAATGAATAATACCACAAAGAGGTGAATATAATTATTCATAGATTTTTGTGCTCAGCTCTCACATTTTCTAGTTATATGTCTACAACTTACTCCTTTTACCTTTGTAGGTTCCATACATTTGGTAAAATTTAGCTAAGTGCCATATTGAGATATAGTATACATTTCTGTTGTATAAAAAAACTGTTTCACTTTCTGAGTAAGCTGACAGTTACTAAAGAGTGGCTGTGTGCTAGGCATAGTGCTGCATCGTTCATTTTCTCATTAGTATTGAGTAGTGGCTAAACATGTCAACCTGGCCATGGATTCTGTGTATTCTAGTGAAAGCCACTACTGGCTTTACCACTTACTGTCTTTTTGATTTTAGGCAAATTGCTTCACTTTTTTCATACCTCAGGTTTTTCATTTATAAATACCTATACATGCCTGAAATTATTAGGGAAAAACATCCACAGAAGTTCGATAGACACACAAGGTCAACAGTCTTATTCTCATGTTGCAGATGCAAAACACATGACTCAAAGGAATCCACAAGAGTGAGAGTGGGGCTTAAACTCGAGTTTTGTGGTTACAGAGCCAGCCTGTTGAACCTGTGTACTGTACCTTCTCGTTGTCTGTGGAAGATTGTTATGCAAGGTTCTCTTCTGCCTGGTATTTTTTGTTGTTGTTGTTGTTGCTGCTATTGTTTTTCATAGCAACATCCAGTTAGTTAGTGACAGATTCAGGAGATAAACCCCTTCATCCAGTTTTTAAAATTTGATTTTATTGGTACATTCTACATACACATTATGATCACAATGAACATTGAGAATGTATACTAGTACGTGAAATGACTTAAGTCTCAGTTTTTCCCATTCTCCTGCCTGCCGTAAAACTCCCTACCCCCTATATACATAAGCTTGGTTTCACTTTTTTTAACCATCAAATTTTTCTTTCCCTTCTTTACATAACCCTGAGCCCCTTTTTTCTTTGAATATTTTCTTACTATTTCACAGTATATCTCATAATGGACATGAAAATCCAGATAAGCACTAATATAACAGTAGAGGGGACCTCAATACCTCACTGTCACAAATAGATCTACTGAAGAAAAAATTAATAATGAAATACTTGGACTGAACCAAACTTTTGAACAAATTGACTTAATAGATATCTATAGAATATTTCACCCCACAAAGCCAGAATATGCATTCTTCTCTATATTCTCATGGATCATTCTCCAAAACAGACCACATGCTAGTTTTTAAAGCATGTGTAAGTAAATGCTAACGAATTGAGTTATCCCTTATATACTGTCAGACCATAGTCCCTTGAAATTGGAGCTCAATATCAAAAGAAATTCTGAGATCCTTGCAAACACTGGAAATTGAATAGCATTCTGCTGAACAACCAATGGGTCACAGAAGTAATTAAACAGTTTTTACAATTATATGGTAATTCTAACACAACATATAGGAACTTTTGGAACACAATGAGAGCAGTTCTATGAGGAAAATTCATATCAGTGAACACCTACACCAGGAAAACAGAGCAAGCTCAAATAAGCAACCTAGTGCTGAATGTCAAGCTACTAGAAAAAGAGCAGCACGACAAACCCAAAGCTCATATGAAGGAGGAATTTATAAGGGTCCAGAGCAGAAATTATGCAATGGAAACTAAGAGAATGATACAAAATATCAATGAATCAAAGAGTTGGTTCTTCAAAAGGATAAACAAAATTGACAGATCTTTAGCCAACATTATCAAACAAATGAAGGAAAAGGCTCAAATCCATGCAGTCAAGAATGAAAAGGGGGAAATCACCACAGATCCCGCAGAAGTCTAAAGGATAATGAACACCTATTTTGAAAATCAGAACTCCAAAAAAATGAAAAACACAGAAGACATGGATGAATTCCTAAACATATATGAACTTTCAAAGTTGAATAAAGAAGATATAAAAATGTTAAACACCCAATATCAATCTGTGGAATTGAAAGTGTAATAATAATAATAATAATAATAATAATAATAATAATAATAAAAACTTGCCAACAAAAAAAAGTCCTGGTCCTGATGGCTCTACTGCTGAAGTCTACAAAATTTTTGAAAAAGAGTTAATGCTACTATTCCTCAAACTCTTTAATGGAATCAAAAGTGAAGCAATATTCTCAAATTTATTCCTGGAAGCAAACATTACACTGATTCCAAAAGTAGAGAAAGACCCAATCAGAAAAGAGAACTACAGGCCAATTTCCCTAAGGAACATAGATGCAAATATTCTTAATAAGATACTGGCAAACAGAATGCAGAGGATCATCAAGATCATACACCTTTCATCCAATATTTGAGTCCACTACTTTTACCAGTGCACAGTTACATCTCCCAGACTCCTACCCCGAACAGGCCATGCATTATGGCTTGTATTGTTTTTTTCTTGTTGTTAATGATGTTGAAATTATTTTTATTCCTTTACTTATTTATCCCATTCAGGTTGTTAAAAGATTCATCATTTCCATAGTGGTTTTTTGTTGTTGTTGTTGTTTCTTCTTTACTTTCTCATAAAAAATTTAAATTTTTTATTAGTCAGTTTTTCCATTGCTGAGATAAAATATCTGAGACCCTTCATTTAAAAGAGAAGTTTGATTTGGCTCACACTTTTGAGGGGGAGTTAGTCTGTGCCTGAGGGGCTACAAGGCAGAAGTGACATTTTACATGGTACAAGAAAGGTGCTCAGCCCTTTAGCCAACCACTGGCTGCTAAAGGCAACCAGCAAGCAGAGAAAACAAGGAAAATCCTGGGGCTGGGAATATACCCGTCCCGCCAATCATTCTCCAAACAAACCACCTGGACTCACCAATGCATTAATCCACTAATGAGTCCAGTGCCTTTTAACCCACTTGATTTCCAAAAGCCTGCCCTTCTAATAGGTGAGGCCTTTGGGAATATTTTAAATCTAAGACATAGCAAGTGGGTGTATAGAGATCTACAGGCAAGGTAAAATAAAGCATGTAAATCAGAGACAAAACAAATAGAAACCAAGTTAAATGATCCAGAAAATGCTGTTTTGGTACTGAGACATATTTCTCTGATGACACTTTATGCAAAATAGTCAGAATAGTGAGAATCCTTAGTAAACAATTTCAGAGGGCTCATGACATTGAGCTATGGTGCACTTCAGAATAAGATGCATCTAGGTGCAACAATTGTTGCAGCAGTAGTGCATTCCTTGGAGGCCTTTATTTACTGTGGTCACATGTGGGACAGCCCTGTACAATCAAGTTTTCCTGCTCAGTACACCAATAGTCTGTTCTATGTGAAGTCCTGGTATTCCATATAAATTGCTTTTCTCTATGTACCTCACTCACCTTTATCTGGCGTGATTAGTGCGGCACAAGTAGTAAATTTTATTTTAATTCACAACAAGAGCTCTTGTGCCTGCTGTGCCAATGCATGCTCATTTTCTGGATTCTTCTTGAGTGGCAGTGTGGTCAGCATGCTTTTTTTGAGCTCTTGTTCTTACCTGCCTTGTAGAAAGCTCAAGAGGAAAAAATAGTGAACCTAGACTACCAAGTGTCTGCAAGAGAATGAACACTGACTCAACATTAGTATTACAGGCAGAGATGGAGCGAGACCATCACTCTGCCCTTCTACCAGCCCCAGACTCCAGGCTCATTTCCACACTGCTCTGCATCCTTGGATATGTGCAGCCTGTCTCACCCTGAACAGGGAGGAGGAGCGAGCTGCAGCACTGCTCGCCGTGGAGTCAGACGGGCGGGAGCATAGACTTCAGGCACTGTGCCCAGCCTGCTCCCTGTTCTGTCACCTCTTCTCGTCCAAATCCTGCTCAGATTCCGCAATTCTACTTCTGTCTCCATCAGTCTGTTACTGATCTTTGCAGTTTCGGTGAAGTTGTTTTCATGAGTTTCTAATGCATTTGTACAACGTGTGCCATTCCTTTTGGCATGCTAATGCATGAGGCATACCATTATTTAAATGATTCATGTATATACATGCATAGTAATTGCATATCAAGACATGAAGAGATCATTTACATCTTTTGATCACAGTTAGTGAAACAGCACCAACAAATACTTGAGACATTTTAAAATTGAAAAAAATTTCCAAATGGATAGTATGTTCCATGATTCAACATTTAAAAGGCACAGAACAATACAGAGAAACTTTCCCTCCATCCTTGTTGCCTGCAACTCAGGGTTTATTCCTGAGGGATACCATTCTGATCATTAAAGACATCTTGAAAACAAGAATATAAGAAAGAAAATAATTCTTATCTGATCAGTGCAATGCTGGAGCCAGCTGACCTACTGGCTTTCAACTGGTAAAACTTTATGAGCTGATTGATATTAATTTGGTAGTTTGAAAAGACTGATATGAAAATTGTAAAAACCTGGAAAGCAGCAGAGGCTACCAAGGCTAAAAAATATAGCTTTAAAAATATACTTTTTTCAGTAATTATAGGTGTTTTCAGTAATCTTTTCTTTTTTCATATTTCCCTTTTACTATCTTCCCTATACCAATGAATAAATTATCCAGTATCTGAGATTTGTTTCTCTGGTGAACACAGAGCCAACATCAAACCTTCCTAGTACACCACCACCTTTAATCCTAGCATCTAAAGATAACCCGTGAACACTTGGGAGTGCAGCCTTCAAATTCTGTTCTTAGAACAGAACTGAATTGTGTTAAGATTTACATATTTGATCACAATTTCTTTAAGATTATAAGGTGATAATTGTCAGGGATTGTGCGTTAAACATGTAACTTTCATTACATCTGTTGTGCTGCCCTACACAGTTAGATGTTATATAAACATTGGCTAACATAAGAAATGAGTGAAGGGCTGAGGATTTAGCTCAGTGGTTCTGGCGCCTGTCCTGCAAGCACAGGGGCCCAGGTTCGATCCCTGGTAACCACATAACAATACTGGGTGTGGAGACTCACGCCCAGGAGCAACCAGTACCACATACCACAGTGCTGGGTGTGGTGGTTCACGCCTGTAATCCCAGCACTCAGGAGGCAGAGGCAGGAAGATTGCTGAGATGTGAGTTTGAGGCTGAGCTCAGGGCCAGCCTGAACTACAAAGCGAGACCCTGTCTCAAAAAAATAAATAAATAAATAAATAAATAAGTAAATAAAAAAAATAAAAGAAATGAGTGAAGCTCAGAGGAAGTATGTTCGTGACTGCACCCAAAATCCCGAGAGGCACCCAAAGTTCTCATTGGGCTGGACAATAGGACCTGGAGAATGATCACAGGGCGACTTTATTTTCTGTCCTGAAATGTCATTACTAACTGGCAGCCACTGCTTTGAAACAGTTGGAAGTCAAGTTCGTGGGGATAAAGACAACTGTGTGGAGGGCTGTTGCAAGGTCTCAGCCACTACGTTACACTAGAAACCTAATCGCACAACTTTGTTTTTTTGGGTATCTGAAACCACTGGGTATTCTCTGGATTCCGGAGCCTCTGAGGTGAGCAGGGAGTGAGACAGAGGAGGGCAGATGAGCATGGCATCTGGGAATTAGAAGGAGATAAGACCAGCCTTGGCTCTGAAACCCAGCTTCAAACAAACTGGCACAATTATCAACTTGTCAGCAGTGCCCTGGTGTACCATGAGCACAGAGGGTATTATTAAAATTGAAACCCCAAACTTCATGTGAGCACAGGTAAGAGGACTGTTGGTCCTTTGGTCACTTCTGTATGTATGTAATCATTGTCATCATTATCTTAAAAACAACAGACAGTAATACAGGACATTTATCTGCAAGAACTGAGACCCTCAGAATGATCAAAGCTTTTTCTCCTCACAATTTTCTGACTATAGTGCTGTCCCTAAAGACGACAGTACTGTGTTTCTAAAGGCAAAGAATAGAAAATAGAGAAATAATTTCAAGATACTGATTCATCTATCCACTTATATAGGCAACGAAGAGGAAGATGAAAAAGTAAAAGCTCACTGTAAAAGCAAAAGTATGTTTATCAGTAAAAATAAAAGAAATTTCCTTCCAAATTCAAAAAATGTCTGTTTCCTTTTATGTTTTCTGTAAGTTTCCTCAGGATAAATAAAACTTTTTGTTATACCTTGGTGCATATTTGGTGGAGTTATCTAGACTGTGTTGTGTAACTTGTAGCATTTCCCCTTTATCTGAAATAACCTTGGGATTTACATAGGTAAGTTAATTCTAATGGTGTTATTATTAGGATTTTCCTGATATCCCAGGGTTATTTATGCACCCAACTTTGGATGCTTTGTAGATAGCATATATGGAAACAATTTCTGGCAACAAATTACAAATAAATATAAAACTGTCATAGTACAACATCATCTTGTGGATTAATAAACCTGAACTGAAATCAATGGCATTTTTTTTCTTGCTGTCTTAAAATTAATGATTATACATTCTGGGTAAGTAAGAATGTAGTTGTGTATGAAGCTGATAAAATGGATCTTTATATTTGTGAGTGCTTCTGTTGTATTAAGCCATTTTTCTTTCTTGACATTAGTAAGTAAAAATTAAACTTCCTGGCAATATTTACTTGGCTTAATGGCTCTGAACTAAAAGATGATTGGTTTATTATGGATTAAATTAACAGACTCTCATAAAAGCTACTACACTCTACTTTTTCTTTGTATTTTATTTCATAAATAACATTAAAGATAATAGGTTTTATAAATTAAAATCCTGAACTTCAAATTGTACATAACTTAAAAAATTACTTACAATCTATTTTCACAGGGTATTTCTCTATTGTGATTAGTCTCTAACAAAGTTCCATCTCTAATATGAATTTTAATGCTGTGAGAAAGTCACCGTGGATGTGCATCTATCTTCTCTAATGTCATTAGACACACGTATACATCATCACCAACCAGCCATGGTGAGGTGCTCTTCCAAGAAAATGAGTTAAAGTTAAGACTCAGGAAACCAATAGGATATGTTGTATGTATTCTGTGCACCGAATTTGTATGTGGGTGAATGTATGGAAAGAACCCTGTGCTTTGATGTATGTTGTCGAACACAGACCTCCCTCTCATGCTGAAAGAAGCAAGCCATTTTCGCCCTCCCTGTCAGCTTTCCACTTCTTCTACTGGGACCAAGAATGGTCTAATTCATAGACTAACTAATTAACCCATATTTACTTGCATAACACATTTGGGGTATTTACCTCCCTCGAAAGGGCTGCAGAGGACCCAGGAGAGTTCCAGGCTTTCGTGCTATTTGACCATGTCCAGGTTCCAAGTCCCACGTATCTTAGGAGCCTCCCATATGTCCTTCACATTTGCACTCTTTATCCCAGGAAACACTGCGAGTGTGTGGCTGTTGGGTGGATGCCTGGGTGGTGGAATGACGCTTTTCGTGTTTGAAGAGAACAACTTGGCGTTCCTGCTTGGATATTTTCACGCTTCTCCTTTCTGTGTTGCCGTGTCACTTCTTTAGAGTGATAGTAAAAGAGAATTATTCAGTAGAAGTAACTGGTGCGTGTGGCTTTGAATGACCAGTCTGCTGCTTTTTGGTCTGCTCGCTTTAACAGATAATTCCAATGATTTAAAAAGTTTCTAAGTGGCTTAAGTGGGAATGGAAAATTTGAGTCATTTTAGCTCTTTTGCTTTGTTCAGGGTTCGTGACTTCATTATTTCCCCTGTCAACATTTTCAACATGTCTGAATTGTACAGGTTTATTTCTCAAGGATTGAAACTTGCTATGAAGGATATTTTTGTCTTTAAGGAGACTTTTTGTATTCTAAATGTAACTCTTTTATGCATATTACTTGGTTGCTATTAAATTACTCTTTATAGTTTCTTTTTTGTTTAAAATACTTTTTTTCTATCCTGAAATGAGGATATACTTTAATGTAGGTCTGAAATTAGGGTTTACAATAGACAGGAGTTCCAGCACCATATTTAACTTTTCTACTGTCATCTGAAGTGAAATATTACATGTATGTTAAAAATTCTTTGTTCTCTTTTTCTGTTTCATAAATTGCCATTTATTTTTATATCAGTAATAAACTTGCATAAATACATTTTTTTCAGATTATAGTTTTCCAAGGTACACATTTCAAAGTGAAAATACAAATAAGGTACTCAAATGTAGAATACTTACAAATGATAGGTAAAATGTATAGTAATCAGTATGCTATGGGCACTGAATAAAGAGAAAAGTGATGAATTAGAATTGGACCTTGACTATTATCAAGTGTGACTATTTCTGTGTGTACTGGACTTGTATTTCCATATGGGGTTTAGGGTATTGGATTGATTTATAGATAGAGCTGTAAATATGGATGTGTTTCTAAATTTCCTGTTATTTATAATATGAATTACAGGTTTTATAAAAATTTTAATACACTGCAGTCTTGCCAGAAATATACTCATTATCCTCTTCTCTCTTCAACCATGATTTTAAAAATTGCCAATTCAGTAGGTGTAAAGTAACACTTTGTTGGTGAGTTTCAAATATTTTCTTTATTTGCAACTAATTGATTTAAATAAACTCCATTTAATAGGACATTAAGTCTATATCTTTATTTTAAAATTTTTATGGCTTTTTTGTGTACTAAATTTTCTTCACTTATATGTAGCCAACTCAACAGTGTCTATTTCAAAAGTTTGGGATTATATTAATAGTGTAGAGAGAAAAAAATGTTTTTCCTCTGAAAAAGAAAAAAAATCCATTCAAAAATTCAATAATAAAAGGAGAAAGTAAAAATCAAGATATATAATGTGCAGATACAAATTCACAATGATGAACATGATCATAAAAAATACTTAACTGTACCAATAAACTCAATTAAAAAAGAAAAGAACAATACAAATTCACATAAGAATATTCTAGATGTTAAATGGTCTTTCATTAAACAAAAGAAAATTCAATAAAAATTTTAAATTCCATCAGAAAATTTGTGGTTACATACATAAAATGAAACCAGATTTATCTAGGTGATCTTTCAAAGTCAGAAAAATTCTTTTTGCATATTGTCTTCCTATTTCACATTACCTATCATACATTTTGGAAAGAAAAGGGAAAGAGTGGGTAGGGGAAAGTAAAAAAGGGAAAGAAAAAAACTTGAGAGTAGGGGAAAAAAAGGAAACAAAGCTTAGGTATGAGGGGGTGGGAACTGTAAGGAGGGAAGGAGAATGGGTAAAAATGAGAAGTTATGTCATGTAGAGGTACAAGTTCCAATGCTAAATGTGATTACAATAAAATCAATTAAAAAACAAAGTAAGAAAAATTCTATTGATTTTGGTTTCTCTCATTTGAGTTATGCAAAGTGCAAATAAATAGCAAAATAAAAGATTTTTAAAAATTGATTTTATTGATGCATTTTATACATATGTTATGGTCATATTTAACATTGAAAATGAAAGAGTGGCAAAGGTCTGTCAGGAAAATAGATCTTTTGCAAATGAGGAGGAATTCAAGATCAAGAGTGAGAGAGAAAAGGGAAGGGAAGGGGACATAAAAAGATTCAAGTGTAATTGTTATATGTCACAGACATGAATTACAGTAACAACAATAACAGTAATAGTAGTAATAATGAAGAAAGGAGATCTAGGTATATGAGGAGGGTTGTGGGGAAAGGGGAAGTCACTGAAAGAAATCAAGATTGGTTAAGAACATTTGTCTACTCCCTAAGATGAATGGAAATTTCATGTACTGCAAACATGTACTAATAAAATAGATTTTAAAAGAAAAATGCTTTTGAACAGTATTCTGTGGTTGTTAAGAATTTATGTAATGGGATTTCAGAGCAGATATTTCAGCAGTGTGTTTGATTTTGCAATTAATCCTATAAAGTTGGCAGAAAATTTCAGTAATGATGAATAGTCTTTTCCTTCTAATTTACTTGAGGTATCCGGAATGGTGATAAAATAGTACTTCTGCTTCTGACTTTCCATTTTAATCTTCAGTGTTCAAAGAGTGGCTTGTTTCAGGGCCCTTCAACACTACCTTATGAAACAAATTGATATTTTGGACTTAGAGGTGTATTATCCACCAGTGGATCCGGTGTTTAAACTGGTGGTGCTGGTGTCTTTGTGTCATTTTTCCAGGAGCCCACTATTTTCCTCAGATTTGTCATCAAATCTCCATCAGTGAGGAGGGCTATTTCTGGGACATGGATTCTGTTCTACTAAGTTTTTTAGTACATGTTTGCAGTCCATGGAGTGCGCAGTCCCCTTGGCAAGAGAGCACGCAAACATAACACAACTTCTGATCTTTTTGTTGACTTCTTCAGAAAAACCTGGCCACTCCAATGACTATAGATTTTTTAAGAAAGAAAAACTGATATCTAATCATCCTAGACTCTTTTCTTCCTCTTAAGACATTTTTAGTATATGAAACTATTCTTTTGTATGAAGCTTAGACCCAAGTTGTTAATTTATATAAAATCACATTGAGAATTCATATTGAATTGCCTCACACTTATAGGTTAATGTATATTAACATTTTTATGATATTCAGTCTTTTTATAGAGGGATATGGTTGATTTTTTTTCATTTTTTCATATAATCTTTTATCTTCCTGCGCAGACCTACTTTGTTAGATTTATTCCTAGAAGTCTTATGGGTTGTGCCCCTAGCAATTTGATCTTTTATTTTTCTGTTATAGTTTCTAATTTCTAAAAGACTGTTAAGTCACAAGATTATTAGATAAATATATTTTGTTTTGTATGAAAAGTAACACCTTCCAAAATATTTAAATTGCTTTCTTTTTAATCTTTGTGACAGTGTCTTTAAATACAGCACAGAATACAACAACATTTTCAATGTACTGTGAAAGTTTAATCCTCTTTTAATCGCTATATGTTCGTAAGCATGTCATTTCTGTAAGCTTTTCCCAGATAAATGTTGAAGGATTATTGTAATATACTGAACTTTAATTGTTTGGTATTAAAACTTCTCCTTAAGTCTTCTGCTATGAACACTAAACTCCCCAAATCCTCTTTAAGTCCTTGATTGCTTGCTTAAAATAATTTTACAAAAGGCTCATTAAAATATAATGACCTCTCTACAATTTGTTAGCAAGGAAATTGAATCCAGATAATTAAAATTTTGTTTTATTATTTCATTTAGTTACAATTAAAAGAAAACCTCTAAAAAATACAGGTGAAATATTATTTTGATGTGTTTACTGATGATAGTATATATCTTCTCTCCATTACTTAAAAGATCTTTCTTCCTTTGTTGCACACACTTCAATTTCGTTGGTTTTGGAGAGGTCTTGCATTTTTATGGTTGAAGCCTTGTACTGATTTGTATTATAACAGCAGAGTAAAAACCGTTCATTTTTTTCTCTCTTTTCTCAGTGATTTTTATCCATTGAGCACTTTGAAAGATGATGATTGACACACTGTCATCTCCCCTTTATACTATGGCCTGTGGTTATTTAAAAGTGTTGTACTGTACCATATTTGATAATGGAATGGCATATTCTTACGGATACCGAGTAACACAGAGCATATGTGAATTACTGAATATTATTTTAATATTGCCAGTTAAGTGCCCTGAACAGTACTGAAAGGGCGGAAAGCTGTGTTTCTAGTGAACTACAAGAAAACAATTTACTTTGCAAATGACTTAAGCTTCAAACTGCATACTTACAGAATTAAACTTTAAGCCACATACATTTACATTTAAACCATATATAGTTTCAAGCCTTGAACATTATATTTAAAATAGTATTTTGCTGTGATATCTGAAAATTGAGAACTATTGTAAAATTTACAACTTTTCAGTTTTAATGAATTTGAAGTTTTTATATATTTGTTAGTGTTTCTGAATTCATAAATCATTTCTAAATATCCTTTGCCATTTTTATATGAGTATTTTTTGCTTATTCATAATATCTGTTGATATAAGGATATCAATTTACTATTAGTCAAATATATTTTGCATATATATTGTGGCTTTCCTAGAGAGTTGCTTTTAGTTAAAATTTATTTTAAATAATTGCAAATCTGCTGAAAAGTCTTTTTTTTTTTGAGACAGGGTCTCACTTTGTAGTTCAGGCTGGCCCTGAGCTCAGCCTCAAACTCACATCACAGCAATCCTCCTGCCTCTGCCTCCTGAGTGCTGGGATTATAGGCGTGAGCCACCACGCCTGGCACTGTAGTATGTGGTACTGATTGCTGCTGGGCATAAGTCTCCATGGTTACCGGGGGATCGAACCCTGGTCCTGGCACTTGCAAGGCAGTCACCGGAACCTCTGAGCTAAAACCCTGGTCCTGAAAAGTCTTAAGAACAATCAAGTCTTCATATTACCAGGTTCCATTATTGGTAATATTTTTCCTCTGATTTATGTCATCACCCTTCATGTCTTATTTCAGTGTGCCTTTTACTATTGAGAAGCTCAGTCCTCTTTAAGTATTCCAGAAAATTTTCTATCAAGACAGAGAAACTCTCCTATCTATTCATGTAGTCTTCTTTATAAGGAAGAAAGCAACATTGCATCCCAGTATCATCCAGTGTACAAACCTCATTCACATCTCATTAGCTATCTGAACAATGTATCTTTTTCTTTTTGATGCTTTCGAAGAACATGTTTTGCATTTGGTGTCATCGATCATCATCTCCTTCAGTCAGGAGCAGTTCCAGCCTTTCCCCGTTTCTTGTATACTTATGGCATGGTATACTTATAACCTTCCTCTTGTAGCATCACCTTCAGTCTCAGATCTTATGTTTACTCATCACTCAGCCCATGCATTCTTTTTTCAAAAAACATATTGAGTTCATTATTGCATTTTAGCTGGAATTTTTTAAAAAAATTATCTTTATTGGTACATTATGAATACACATCATAATTGCATTCAACATTAAGAGTTTGTACCAGAATATGACATGACTTGATTCTCATTTTTTCCCTTTTCCCCCGCCCTGCCTCCCCCCACCCCCTATATACACAATCTTTGTTTTCTTTTTTCTTTATTATTACCACATTCATTTTCCCCTCATTATTTAGCTGGAATTTATGATCACATTCCTCATTGACATTTTGCACCTATACATGATATATCTTGATTCTTATTTTTTTCTCATTCCCTAACCTTTCCTTCCCCTGTATAAATAAGCTTTGTTTCCATTTTTCCTTCTTCTCTTCAGTTTTTCCTTTCCCTTTCTGTCTTTCCCCTCATCTGCTCCCTAGCTCTCCAATTTCCTGAGTATGTTTCCAGAAGATCTAAAGGCCGTGCATTCTTGTCCGGAAACCCATGGAAATGATGTCAACTCCTCTCAGTGTACCACTATGTCACACTGTCCATCCGCGAGTGCTGTTAACCTTCGGCACCTAAGCACAACTTGTCTGTTATATTTTCCTTTGTTTTGTTTACATTTTATGAGAAAGATATTTCAAGTTTTTTTCTGGTATCTTCTTCTTTACCTACCTACCATAACATCTATTGTCCATTCTCATCTATCATAGACACAATTGCTTCTTAGTGATATGAATAAAATGATAAAATTAAAAATGACATTATTTTCATGTTCATTTTCTGGTAGTATTAAATATGAGAAATATGTGTTTTTGTAAATGTATACTTTTATAACAATCATACTTTAGCCTTTTTATCTCTCAGTTTGAATGCATATCTGCATTTCCCAAATAAGGCATTTTAAAATTCACGGCTATGTCTTATCTTTTTGGAATTTATTCATGTGTAATGAGTGAAGTACACGCAAAGTAGCATTTTATTTCCGTAAAGGTGACTTGGTTAGCACTTTTGCCTTTCTTTTGATAGCTTTTTGTATACAGTATTGATTTTATTGAACTAAAATATCACAAACCTTTATAAAAGCAAGTCAGAATGCATTCAAGATATATTACGAGAATGCATACAAGATATGCAAATTTTGCAAAGATCATTTTAAGTTTATCCTGATCTGACTCTTCTGCTTATAGTTTAGAATCTTTTTCATTTCGCTTTTTTTTTTTTTAAATTGCTAATAAATGAAACAGGTTCTGATTTGGTCAATATTCCTCATAGGTTAGTTGCATGTTTTCTAAACTTAGGAAATAAACTTGTTTTTTGTTAGCCAGTATCTGATGTAAATATATAACACAGTCTTTCCAACATCCAGCTTAATAGAATTCAAGATCTGTTTAGAGAGCTTTTTTCAATTACATTAAGAAAAATTATACTTCCTTTAAACTTTACATTTCTACTTATAGTCAAGTTCATAGAGTAATATGAACTAATATATAGAAATAATGTAAATTATGTCTGAGATTCTAAAAAGTTTTGCAGAAATACAAGAATTTTATATAGGAAAAGGGGGACCTAGATTTATAGCAGATCACCATCCTCAGACATATCTGTTTGGGAAATAATGAAAATGATGAGTTGGGACATTCTTTGAGGAGACCTGGACTCTTTTCCTCTCTATTCTGTGTGTCTGGCATAGAACCTGCCAAACTCCTGCTAAAAAGTATTTGCTGGAATGACTGATAAGTGCAGAATTTCTTGTATCTGGTGTTGTGATATCTGCTGCTTATTTCTGAAGTGCAACAAAATGATTTATTTTGATTGTAAAGGTTAACCCTTTCTAAGAGGCTGCCTAGTTTCAGGTGGGACATCAGACGTGAATTATTCTCATGAAAAGCTCGTTAGAATCTTGGAGGTCTGTACCACTTTTGTTTCTATTTGATAGATAAAAAGATGGATCCTTGAGAGGTCAAGTCTCAGAAACAAGGTCACAGTAATCACTAGAATCAGCACCTGCGCGTGGCTGCCTGACACCACACCTGGTCTCCCAAGAGCTATCTCTATCTGCTTGACAACCTCTCTATCTGCTTTGTTAGACGTGTAGCTGGACTTTCCTGTTTTCTTTTCTTTTTTAGCATAGTTTTATCTATTATTTTTCCCTTTATTGAGTATATTGGTACATTTTTAGATATACATTGTGATCGTATTCAACACTGAGAATTTGTATCTGTACATCATATGCCTTGATTCTCATATTTCCCATTCAACTGCTCTCTACCCCTTATAAACATAAGCTTTGTTTCCTTATCTTTGTTTTTATCATCAATGTTTTTCTCCAGTACTGAAGAACTTTAATTACAGGGTTAATTCTATTGCTTTCCATTGCTTATGAAGACAGTAATATATTTTTCCGTTTTGGACTTAATGTATGTACTAAAAATTTACTTCTTTATTTCAAGACTATCACCAGGGCCTGATGAGTTTGTTACAGTATAAAGAAACCTGTCATGGTCAGCATAATTGGGTAAATTATTTGGTTTTTAAAATTTTATAAGTGCTTCTTTGTAAAAACTTTATGGTAAAGCTGGAAATTGATATCCCTAGCTTTTGACATTTTCAGAATAGCTAGAACTTAGGTTCTATTCCTGCTAGTCATTTCTGTTGAGAGCTCTTGAGGTTATCTGCATACTAAGAGGAAAATGTCACCTCAGTGGGTGGCCCGTGAGTCCCGTTGTCTCTTCTGTGACTTACTCATCCTGAGCCGCGGGGGAGCTGTAAGACCTGTGAAGCTGCCAGAACACAGAGGCTGTGGTGTTGACAGCTCGGTCTCCCGGTGACTTAATTCCTTTCCTTCAAATACAAGCTGCCTGGAACTTCCGTCATCTTAGATGCATCAGCGTTTTCCTTTTGCTGCTCGCCCACAGTTTCAGAATGTGTTACTTACAAAGCTGCTGAAAATACCTACACGGGCCAAGCCTTCTTGGCCTATGGGATTTTTATTGATTTTGTGAACCTTGGCAAAGCAGATTGTTAAGATGTTTTGAAACCAAATAAAATCATAGGGCATAGAGGGTCCTGGTCACTCCAGATCGATATATTCCTTAAAAGCCTCACAAATCATTTTTTAGGTGAAGAAAAAGATTAAAAGTTAGCATTTGGGGAATATAATTTTCTTCGTAGACAAATTATTTCTCCTCCAAAAGTGCAAATCCATACATATCTTAATAGATTTGTAAAACAACTTAGATATCTGGAATTTTTTTTTGTTATTTAGCAGTACTGAAGATTAAATATGGGCCCTTACCCTGAGCTACATCCCCAGTCCTTTTTACATTTTTATATTGAGACAAGGTCTCACCAAGCTGTCCAGGTTGGGCTCAAATTTGTAATCCTCTGTCTCCGCCTCTCAGAGCACTGCAAACAGCCACTGCCACCCTTCCAGCAGATATTAATGTGTTTGTGGTGAACACATAGCCTTTCAGTCATCCTCCCTTGTGTTTAACCCTTCTGTAGATTAGATTTCAGACCTTATTAAATTCTTACCTTTCATTTCAGGCAGAGCTGACCCAAAACCCTCAGGTAAATAAACTTACATTCGGAAAGACAAGTGGTTTTTTATTTCTTTCATAAAGCTTGACACAATTAAGCAAATCAGAAACAAAAAAGTAACATATTAACCATATTTTAGATAAAATTAAATACTCATTATATTATATTCTGCGTGTGTAAGCAGCTAACTTAATGATTTCTTCATGAGCAGGTTATTTTCTTATAGTCTGTGACTGTATTGACCTATTCTTATGTATTTCTAGGTTTTTTCTTATCAAAGTTGATAGGTACTGATTTAATGTATTAAATATAGTATCTTTTAAACCTTACTTGAGTGCCAAAATATATCACACATCCAAAGGATCACTCCAGTCCTTTCTGTAGCGAAATGAAATGACATTTGTACTTAGTGGAGAAAGAAATTCATATTATATGCACATCTTTTAAATAACACTTGGATAGGCATTTCATCTTCCAAATGCAGTGAAATAATATTTTCAGCTAATACATCTCTCATAGTCAAAACTATTTCATAACCACATTACCTATACAACTCTTTAAAAAACTAAAACAGAAGCACTGATATTTTTATTTAAATCAAACTATTCTAATTTTCATCTGTAATATATCAACCTGAATTTCATGGACAAATTATGACCATTTCTAAAATTAGGTATATGTGATGAATTACAAAGGTTGAAGAGTTTTGGAAAGTAGGAAAAAGTGAGTAATCCTTTCTTACCAAGCATTAAGGAATACCCCTGGGACAGTTAGTGTGTGCTTGTGCCACTGTTTCCTGTCCTGTATAACTAATGTCCCTGTGCTGGAGTGGGCACTGCAGGCAGAATAACTTTGGAGCTGCCCAGCACGACCGATACAGGATGAATCCAGTCTCCGGACTGATGCCCTTACTTTCCAGAAATGGAGTCATGCTGTATTACATATCGTTTGTATACTCACGGGTAATTTATATAAGAGGGGAAGTATTGCAAAGATCTTTTTTTCCTATGTAGATACCCAGTTGATCTTTGCTAGTTTTTTTTTTAAAGGAACCAATATTTTCCTTTCAATACTGAAATGTCACATTTGTTATAAGCAGGTTTTCTTATTTGTGTGGACATGTTACTAGAGTATTCAGCTCCATTAATATCCATTTTTAGATTCAAGAGTCAATATTGCAGTTTTAGTTACTATATTTTTATATACTTCTGGATTATGGTACTCTAAGTTTTCCAAATTTTGTTCCTCTTTTAAGTGTTACTTTGGATATATTTATATTTTTTATCTTTACTTTTATTTTAAAAATAGCTTGAATTTTGATTGAGATCTCATTAAGTTGCTACATAAAATCAGCATATGACACATAAATGTATGAGGAATTCTTTAATTTCAGTAATTTTTCATGATTTTTTTAGAGCTACTGAACACTTACTGTTAAATTCATTCTTGGATGTGTGACATTTTGATGTTACTTAGTTAGCAACATTTAAAATTTTTTTTCCCTATCTGTTAACAATAAAGTTGAAGTTTACACATTGACCTTTGACCCAGATATCTTGCTAAATTTATTTCTTAATTATAATAATTTACTTATAGGTTATTATTCTCAGATATATTATGTACTTGGACATATTATCTGTGTACAGATAAAGAGACAGAGATTCCTCTTGCTTTCAATTATATCGCCTTTTTCCAGACTTTTGCCCTGGCTGGCCTGTCTAATTCAGTGTGGAAAGGATATGTGCTACCTGACATCCTTAGCTTCCCTTTCCACAGGAAAAAGTTTTGATATTTTATTACTTAAGAAATAGTAGTACCAAGTTTCCATCCTAATGATCTCTGATCCTTACTTCACCAGGATGACTATTCTGTCCTTCAAAATGCTTTCTTTCCATCTTTTGTAGCTCACACTCCTCTAGTTTTGCTACTCAGTCACCTGACTCTTGATGTCTGAAGGTAGAACTATTTTTAACACTTGATGCTGAGATCTCTTTATAGTATCCATGTACTCCCCAAGTGATTTCATATGGAAAATTGGCTTTCAATGATTTCTAAAATAATGACTTCTTAATTGTTCAAGTGTGGATCTATGCTCTTGGACTCCAAATTGAATATGCAGTAGCTCACCTACATATTCATTTGAGTGTTTACTTGGAGTATTATAGTGTGCATGTCAGAAACTAATCCTCTTTATCAAACTTAGTGTTCCTCAAACTCAAACCTTTTTCATCTCAGTAAATGACAACAACTTTCTTACAGTTGCTTAAGCTAAACAATTTCAAGATTTTCTTGATTCCAATTTCTGTCACCTGCATATTCAGTCTGAAAAATTCTATTGCTTTCTCATTAAAACCAGACTTTGACATCCTCATCACCTTCCCTGGTGTAAGGCACTGCTAGAGATAGCCTTCTAATGGATCCCTGCAGTTTTTCCACCGTCCATGCTCCAGACTTCTGACCCTGCAGCCACATTGATTATGTTCAACCCAGTGAAAGAATCTTCTCTGTATATCTATTCTGTTTATCTAATTATATATTATCTAATTATATCTAATTATACATATACATATATATGTGTGTGTATATATATATTTTTGTCACATGTATACATATATTCAAGTATTTTGCAAATTAGTCATGTACTTTTTGCTCTTTATGTTTTTCTTCTTATAAGATAGGAATGCTTAGCTTGGGGTCTGTGGATGGACTTGATGACATCTGTGATCTCCTTGAAAAGTCTGTGAGCCAAACACACCTGCCCACAGGCATTTTCAGGTTTACAAAACAGTTGATGCTCTGTAGTGGGTCTTCTTTAGTTTTACAACAGCATGCTCTTGTACTTACCCTTGACATTAGAGGGATATTTCATCTTCCTCGAGGCTGCCCTTTCTCTGAGTGCTTTCTTCCTGTGTGTCCATCTGATTTCTCCCTGCTTGGTCTCAGTCACATCTGAGTTGAGGTCATAAGAGGGTCCAGCACTAAGTAGTTTCTACTTTTTATTCATCATCCTAATTTAACTTCTTAATTTTCATGGTTGTCACTATGTGGTGGAGTACCTCAATTATAATTAGTCTTTATTGTAGCTCTTCTTTCTCAATATTTGTATAAGATCATTCTGAAATCAATATTCTTAAAGTACAATGCCACTAAATTTCCTTTCTCTCCAGAATCATAGTTCAAAGTAATATTTCTTGGAATTTCTATATATCTTACTAGTCTTATGATTAATAATAATAATAATAATAATAATGATGATGTTACTTTCATTTTATGAGTGGTTATTTTTACTTTTATTTTAGGCTTACTTGTGTGGGGTAATATGATGGAGAGTTTATTGTTCAAGTCATTATGTTGAATGCCATAGCTTCAATTATGTATTACTTCAATTCTTTCTATGTGGAAGCTTTCTTATTCTCAGTGTTCTGTCTACAGTCTTTTTGCAGCAAGACTATAACAGTAATGTACTTAGTTTTGAAATGGTTAAGCTTAATTTTTACACTTAATCTGAGAATTTAAGTTCTCTAAGCCATAGTGTTGTATGTCATAGTTTAGTGCCATATTTTGGTAGTACTGCATCATACATAAGTGCCACATTTTCTTTATCTATTCATCGATAGGCCACTTCTGATATGAGCTGCTGTGGAGTGATTGTACTCTCTAAACATAAATGTGCACATATCACTGTAATGTGCTATCTTTGACTCTGGGAAGATAACCAGGCGGAAATAGTTGGACGGAATGAAATTTCTCATTTTGGTTTGTGAGGCATCTTCATACTTATTTCCATAATGATTGCAGCAATTCAAATCCCTCCAACAATGTAGAGGGTTCCTCTTCCCCCGTAGCCTCTTCACCATTTTCTGTCATTTGATTCCTTGATGATAGTCATTTTTTCTGGAGTGAGATAATGTCGTAGTGTTTTTTAAATTTGTGTCTCGTTGGTGGCCAGAAGTGCTGAACAAGTTTTCACGTACTTATTGGCCATTTGTATTTCTTCTTCTGAAAAACGTCTATTCATTTCAGTTGCTTAATTTTTGCTTGTGTTGTCCCATGTTATCGATGTTGGAGATTATTGGTCTTTCATTTTTGCTGACATGATTGGTAAATCCATTAAGTTATTTTTTTCTTATTTATTTAAGATTTGCTTCATATATTAGGGACATCAATTTTTGATGCCCATATTTCACCTTATAAAATTTCCTATGTTGTCTGGTTTTATTTATATTGTTGTTTCCATCACGGATGTTTTACTTTTAATAATTAATATCCAGTTAAGGTATGTTTTACTGTAGGCTTTTCTTTTATTTCAGTTTCTTCACTCTTTTAATTATGGTTTACTTTTTTCTTCAGAATTATCCCTAGAAGCATACAAGTATGGATAGCATTTCTCACTGATAAAAATAAAAATCTCAGAATATATGGCGAAACTCAAAGTATGTATCTCAGAATCTGTTTCTCCCGAGTGCCTTTGCTCATTCTCCGTCATTTATTTTTTAACCAATTTTTCCTTAAAAAGCCGGTTTTCTTCCCCAAAAATAGATTTAAGAAGATTTAAATAGATTTCTTCTAAAATAGATTTAAGTATGAGACACTCATCCAGAGGTTGTCTTCATCTTACTTGATCCGGTCAGTCACGCTTCACATAGTTGATCTCTCCCTCAATCTCTGTCTTTGTCTCTCTCTTTCTGTCTCTCTCAGTGTTCAATCCATCATTAAGCTCTTTAAGTATTTCTCACTTGTTTTTTCTCTTATTTCCCTGGTCACTTTTGCTAGGTTCCTTTTTGGATTCTTCCTCAGAACACTGAAGCTTCCTTTTTCTATCTCTGGTAATTAACTAGATAGTCTTTTGTTTTAGCGCTTACAATGTGACCTATGTGCCTATGGCCCTGTATTTATTATTGACTTCTATTTATCTCAGACTTATAAGTGTCCTCTCTGTATATACTTGAGTGTTTACTTATCTAAGTTTATTCTATTTTAGTTCTATATATACATTGTGCAATGCTCTGTTCATCAGGTATATTTCTCTCTTCATATATTTATCATTTATTTTTTCTTTTTTTTGAGACAGGGTCTTGCTTTTGTAGTTTAGGCTGGCCCTGAGCTCAGCCTCAAACTGACATCACAGCAATCCTCCTGCCTCAGCCTCCCGAGTGCTGGGATCACAGGCGTGAGCCACCACGCCCGGCACTGTGGTATGTGGTAATGATTGCTACTGGGCGTGATCTCCACGCCCAGTATTGTTATGTGGTTACCTGGGAATCGAACCTTGGGCCCTTGCACTTGCAAAACAGGTGCTGGAACCACTGAGCTAACTCCCCGGCCCCACATTTATCATTTCTTTATGACAAAACATCAAAATTCTTTCCTTTACCTTTTGAAATGTGCAATATTGTTATCTATAGTCATCCCACCATTCAAAAAGAAAACAAAGACTTTCTTCCCTCTGCCTATAATTTAGTATTAATTGATCAGTCTTTCTCCATCTCTCTTCTACCCTGTTCTTTACTTTCAACCTCTGTAGGTCAACATGTTTTTAAAATCTACATGTGAGTGAAATCATGTGATACTGGTCTTTCTGTGCTTAGTTTGCTTCACTTAATGGCCTACGGTTGCATCCATGTTGTCATCAATGGTATGATTTCTTTCTTTTTATGGCTGGAGAGTACTCTGTTATATATATGTGCCACATCTTCTTTACCCGTTTCTCAGCTGATGATTTTTGTTTCTATTTCTTGGCTATTGTGAATAGAGCTGCGGTGAATATGGGAATAAAGATGTCTCTTCAACGTTCTACTTTCAGTTCCTTTGGCTCTATACCTGGGAATGGGATTGCTGGATCGTACGAGAGTTCTGTTTTTAATCCTGGGGAAACTCCATACTGTTTTCCATAATCTTTGTACCAAATCCATTCACACCAACATGGCAGTGTTTCATTTTCTCTACATCTTGGTTCCCTTTCCTTAATCTAGCTCCTGCTGGAGTCTCTATCACAGTTAATCAAGAGCATTTACCTTCTACTTGCTCAAGCTAAAAAGATCCTATTCATTTCAGATGCCCATTTTTGAATTGGGTCTTTAAATTTGGGTGGGCTGATTTTTTTGAGCTCTTTATATATTCTAGATAGTAACCCTTTGTTGGAGGAACAGCTGGTAAAGATTTTTTCCCACATTGTTGGTTGCCTTTTTGCTCTGTTGGTGGTTTCCTTTGCTATGCAGAACCTTTTTTAAAGAATGAGGTCCCATTTGTTGATTTCTTCAGCCAATTCCTGTGCTATTGAAGTTTTGTTCAAGAAGTCTTTCCCTAAGCCAGTGTCTTCAAGAGTTTTACCTAACCTGTTTTGCAACAGGTTTAGAGTGTCTGTTTTAATATTTAGGTCTCTTATCCACTTTGATTTTAGCTTGGTACACGGTGAATAGACATACCTTGAGAATATCCTCATAAGTGAAATAAATAGGTCACAGATAGGTAAATATCGCATCTTTTCTCTGGTGTGAGAAAATAAAGATGTAAATGAGCCATAGAATTGTATGTTATATATTGTGAAATAGAAAATACTCAAAGTGAAATAGGGTGAAGGGGAAAAAATAATGAGATTGTAACAAAAAAGAGAAGAAACAAATTTTCAAAACAATATAGGGGGGGTGGTAGGGTGGGTAGGGCTATGGGAAAAAATGAGAATTAAATTGTGTCTTATACTGGTACAAATCCCCATTATGGAGTGCAATCATGATGCGTATATGTGATGTACCAATAAAGATTTCAATTAAAAAAAATAGATCCTATTCAAAAGCTCCGACTCTGATTTTTTGTTTGTTGGCACTCAGCGTCAGCCAGTTCTGTCAGCTGAATTTTCCAGACATGTAGAATAGAGCCACTTTGCACCGTGTCTAACACAGCGCCCCTGTGTGAGTCCCACCAGTTTTACAGAGTTTTGCAATAGCTCCAAAGTGACGTGTCGGCGGTCCCCTTCTCACCTCCTGCTCACTCATCCTTTAACTGTTGAACTGTATTCCCGAAATGGTCATACCACAGATTTTTTTCTCCATGCACTCACCAAAGGTCTTTTCTCTTGCTTATAGCTTCTGGTAGTAATATAACCATTTATTATATTTATCCTTTGGTCAAAGAGAGCAAGGTTTGTGAGGATATTTTTGATCAGTACTCATTGGCGTTTCCAAATCGTTGGCTTCTTTGCCTCCAAGTGTAGGATATATCAGGTAAACAGAACTCTTGGGAATTCACCACCCTGTTGTTCCTTGAATCTCAAATTCCCTACATGTTTTTTCTGTTTTCTCCATCATTCAAAATTTTGTCTTTTCCACTGTACTGTTTAGACTCTTCTCTTCTCCTATTTAGACACTCTTTATGTGTCATATCTGGTTGTACTCAGTGAGAGGACTGAGGAGAGTGTAACTATTCTAACTTTCTGGAGACAGAGGCCACTTTATTTGGTTTTGAACTCTATTTTCCATGTGTCCCATGCGGCTCTTTTCTGTGCAGGTACCTGGAATTGGAGAGCAGTGGTCACCGCAATGAAATCCGACTTCATTACCGCTCAGGCAGTCACCGTCCGCACACAGAAGTGTTTCCTTACATCTTGGCTGATGACAAGTGGCACAGGCTCTCCCTAGCCATCAGTGCCTCCCATTTGATTTTACACGTGGACTGCAATAAGTAGGTGGAATGCTCTCACTTCAGCAGCTGGAAGGTGCTAGGAAATGACTGTTTGTTCACATTCCTCGTGTGATGTTTCTCTCTTACAGAATTTATGAGAGAGTTGTGGAAAAGCCCTCCACAGACTTGCCTCTGGGCACAACATTTTGGTTGGGACAGAGAAATAATGCACATGGATATTTTAAGGTATATATTGGCTATGATCTGGATGTAAAGTGTAAATATAAATGCTTTCTAGTGATTTTGGAAAAACATACATTTTTAATGGTATAAAACAAAAAAATTTTATTTCTCTATATATTTTTTTCTATTTCTCTTTTTTATGTCTTTAGCTGGCAAGAAAATTCCTCACTGAGTTTGGGCTTTAACCATTACATAGATGATCACCAGGCTGCAGTTGTAACAGTTAACATTTTATTCTTGAAATTAAATATTCAGAGTAATAAAAAGCCAGAGAGTTAACATACAAATAAAGTCTCCCTCACTGAAATGTAATCTTTAGTGAGGTTCTACAAGGATGTTAATTGAAGATTGGAGGTTTTTCAGTCATGGCCTCTGTACTCCAGAAAGCAAGAAATATTATCCATTTTCTTTTTCTATAGTATGTACTTAGAAACACTCCATATAGTTTTATTTTTGGTAAGGATAAATATGAATCTCATTTAATTTCCTTGTATTAAATATGAAAAAAATTAAGCCCAAGGAATTGCTTAATTGCAAACCTATGCTGTGATCATTTTTCCTCAAGGTCTGCAATAACACCTGCAATACAGAAGTGGCTTAATGAATGATGATTAGAGAATTATAGATAATGGGCTGATCTCCTGAATTTCATGGGAAAGGAGGTGCTAATAAATTTAAAATTATTTTGTAGGTATAGTTCATAATTTTGGAAAGAGGCCCTTAAAATTTGTTAAGCAGGTGCTCAGCGAATTTTGTGGTAAACCCTGGCCTTACTCCTGTTGGTACAGTGCATCTTTTGTCCTTTTGTGCATATACATAAACTTGCTGAGGGAGACTCAGTAACCGAAGCCAGGGAGTGCCGCACAAATGGAATTAACTCCCTTCTTGAAAATTCTGAGAGTCAATGCTCTTCCTCTCTAAGGGGGAGGCAGATGCAGGCTGTGCATTCCAAATCTGCCCTCTATTTAATTATGATAATCTCTCCACAGAGTCCAGATGTGGCCTCAGAGTACTCACATGCAAATTATGTGTCCATCTTCAGGGCCTGCATCTTTATTGCAGTCTGTAAATGGTAACCCCTAGAGTTACACAGTGCAGACACTATGTAACTACACATGCTAGTTTTCCTTTCATGTTGCTACATCCATGTCATAGGTGTGTACACAAGCTGCCTCCTCAATCCATACTCAAGCAAAGAACAGATCCAGTGGTTATCCAGAGTGTACAACATGTTAATCATTCACATTGATACATGGTACTATTACATTAAATATGTGGAAGGTACACAGATTAATATTTGACGGGTCAGTCTTTATAGGTACTATCCAAATTGGTTTTGTAACATGCCAATTAGGTCGCAGCTATCATTAAACGTTTTGTTTGCATCTTTCGAAGGGAGAAAGAGAAATATCGACTAAAAGTAGTACGTAAAGTAGATGAAGGGAGTAGAGTGCAGGTTGAGACAGGAGACAGCTGGCCTGTGTCTGATGAGATCATTTCTGAGTTACCAAAGGCTTTTACTTTGAGAGCCCAGTAAGCTGGAAGCTAATTATACCTTAATGACTAAGGATGCATGTAAATTTTGTTTTTAAAACTTGTGATGAGACCTTCTGTGTAAAACAGGCCCTTTCCAGCTGGCATTTTAACAAATTTCGTGGTAAACTTTCTGTATTCCTAGGACTCATCGCTAAGTCTTACTGCAGCTGTTCAATAAATCCATTGTTCTTTTTGGGACTGAAAAATTACTTTTGAAAGATCCTGGTGAAAAATGAGAAATTCTCAAATGAGCATTGCTTTCATAGCTCCGTTTTTCTTTTTCTTTTGAGTAGTGACAGTTAATTCAAGATTAGTGTCAGTAACAGAGATTCTGAAGCCAGATGTGATTGTCAGGTTAATTTTTAAAGGTCATGTTCAAGTCCTACTTCAGTGGTTAACTAAATATAATTTCTTAAAACAACATGACTATTGGCACTTAATTATACCTTGACATTTAATCTGAAGGCTTTAAAACCATTATCAATAAGTGCCTACATGGGTAATCATCTATTCTGCTTGATGAATTTCGTTCCCTATTGGTGTAAAGTGGAAGTAATATATTAAAAAAGTCTGTTTACTCAGAGATTTTGGTGAATCTATTGTTTAATGTTTTTCTTCATGAACTTGAATATTGAATATAATTTGGGTAAGTGAAAATAATGTCTTTTTAAAATGTTTTTTACACACAGGGTATCATGCAAGATGTTCAATTACTTGTTTTGCCCCAAGGATTTATTGCTCAGTGCCCAGATCTTAATCGCAGTAAGTCTCTTAGTCTTTGCCTGGTGTGATGTGATAAAAAATGTGTCTCTTGCTTAATTTTGCCCAGCATGTCAGGCTGAAATAGTTCATATATAATGATTGTCAGTTGAGACTTAAGCACACGGAACCCCTCCTGAACACAACTTGACTAATATCATGGTTTGTGATTCTAGCCTGTCCAACTTGCAATGACTTTCATGGGCTTGTGCAGAAAATCATGGAGCTGCAGGATATCTTAGCCAAAACATCAGCCAAGGTAAGAGCTATTGCAAAATGTAATGAAGAAGTTAAGACTCCTTGAGGTTCCTAACAGCTCCCATTATAAATGTGGATTTTCATCTTTCAGACATTCCTTATACCACAACGGTTTTCTCTGACTGAATCTAAACCCTTGCTTAAGGAAAAGGCTTATAAATATTCAAACCCTAGCATGCATACAACAAATGATTCAATAAATCAGGAATGAAGCAGATTACTTGTTTTATCCACTGTTAACTACAAGATGTGTGGTCTCATTTCATTTTATTATTACTCATCCCTAGTTAGATTTTTCATTACAAGAAAAGAAGCAGAAAGACTAAAAAATATGGACACTGCAACTGTATTATGGGAATGATCCCATGTACCCTCTCTACCACGGTGGTAGTATTGTAAGTTTAGTCACTAGGTCCTGAGCATTTTTCAGGCTCACTGAAAATTTCACCAAATTTAAAATTTTACATCATGATTATGGATTAGCTGCAGGATGTGTCATATCACGTGTGATTTGTTACTTATGCATTACAAACTCTAAACTTTATTATTTCCCTTGACTAAACATATTCATACAATTAAACATATCTTTAAGATGGAAAATGCTCCTCTGCATTGTGATCAAAACTATTTCCAGCTGGCCTTCACTTTGTGCTTTATAAATGATGCTTTTTTATTTAAGGTCAGGCAGGAAATTTTTCAGGAAAGGCAGGAAGGGAAGTCCTTGCTCTATGAAAGACTTAGCTGTGTTTCTTACTAGTGGTGGATGGGCACAGCCATCTCCACCGCTGTACACTTTACAATTCCACGTCTGTTGGAGTGCTTTGCGTTTGTGTGTCGCTGGGATGGTGAACAATGTGCACCCCTCCTTTGTGCTACAGCTGTCCAGGGCTGAACAGCGAATGAATAGACTGGATCAGTGCTATTGTGAGAGGACTTGCACCATGAAGGGAACCACCTACCGAGAATTCGAGTCCTGGACAGACGGCTGTAAGAACTGCACATGCTTGGTACGGCTTCCATTTGTGTTCAGACAAAGGAAACTCAGATGCCCCCACTCTTTAAAAATGTATTAAAACAATGTCATCATGAAAATTTCAAGACCCATTTCCTCAGGATGCAACACTGCCAGCAAACCTGGTCACATCAAAAGAATCGTGTGTTGCATTATTAAAAATTCTTTCTGGGTGGTAAAGACAATTGTGGTTTAGAGATGCTATAAAGTTTAAGTTGATTGGTACACACATGAAGTTAGCAACTTCAATTAGGTTAGTAAGGTGATTCCCAAAGGAGTGTCTCCTAGAGTCCTTAATGTTTCCCAGGATTTTCCACTCATGTTTTATGAAATACATTTTAATGAAACTAAATTATGTTCAACATTAAATAGTGTATTCAGATTGAGCAATGTAAACAAATAGTTGAGTTTAAATGAATGGGGGAATCTTTAGTAGTTTGCTACTACAGTGGAATACAGATTATGGAATTTAAAATGATTTTTATCTAATTGCTCACTAATAAAGTAGAATATTTCAGTGCATAATGACTCTAAAATTGTGTGTTAATTTTCAAAGAAAATGCTCAAATCAGTTTAGTTTTGAACTTTTAAATCCATGTGAATTCACCTGGTAATTTCTGTTTTTCTGGAAAGAAATTAGAATGAATTACATTTGCCTTTAAAAATTTGGATTTCTTTTCTTTTTTTCAGTGCAGGAACAGACAGCTTTATTTAGTCAGTCATTGTTAGAAAGCCTTCTTTAAACAAAATAAATATATTACAAATCCAGATTTGTTCAAAAGCAGAACGTTGTGTGTTACAATCAAAGTAGTAAAGCGGTTCAGCAGTAATTGTGTGTGGAAGGGATTTATTACTTTAGCAATGTAATCTGTTCCTACCAAAATTATTACACTTTATAAACAGCCTTGCCATCTTACAATTGTTAAATCAGGGCTGAAAACCTGGTTGTGTTAGATGCAGAGTGCACTGTGGTGAGTCAGCAATGTGAATGAGAAGAGGGAGCAGCCAGCTCCTGTCTGAGTCCCGGGCACGTTGGCTGAGTGCCAGCACTGCCCTGCCTTGTGGGTAACCTGTCCACCCCTCAGTGCCATCTGCAGATTGTAGTTCTTGAGTCTGACACTTCCAGGTGGGCAGTAGCTAGTCTAGAAATTTTCTGGTTTGGTGCTGTTTGCTTTGTGGTTAATCAGGGACCAACCGGGTGCTTTGTGATTAACCTGGAAATGACTGGTTATCCTTAGCCTGCTATTTCCTGTGGGATGGTGCCCTTTTACCCTTTTCTCCACCCATGTCTTTATCCGCTGTTGCTCAGTTAGGATCAAGTGCTGGATAGAAGATGGAAACAGATCATTAACTGTGTTATAACCCAAATCGTATTACTGTCAGTCTCTATATTATGTGTCTTGTATATTAGCTAAGGAAAATAGTGGTAGTTTTATAGACGAGTTTGAAATTTTTAAAAAAGATTCAAAAATCATGGAGGATTACCAATTGCCTGCTTGAAAATTCTTTACCTACTGTTTGCTTTTTAGAATGGAACCGTGCAGTGCGAAACCCTGGTCTGCCCGGTTCCTGAGTGTCCGCTGAGATCGGCGCCGGCATACGTGGATGGCAAATGCTGCAAGCAGTGCAGATGTGAGCATCGCTTTCACTCGGAAAGTTTTTCTTTTGAAAAAAAACTAAAGCTTTGTATTAATAAGTGTCTAACTCACTGGCTTCACATGAACATACTACATAGCTTTAGAGTTGATGCATGTAGGAAGATCATGTTTTCTATTTGAAAATGCTATTCTTATATTCTAATAGGACAGGTTATTTTTCTTGGAAAAATCTATATAGAAATGTTAGTAGGAAGAGTTCTAAAAAAACAGCTTACTGAAAGCATTTAGCCTATTGTACTGCTTTATATAAGTACTGCCTAAACAGACCAAGAGTGTTCACAACCAGTGACATTCTTGCTCCCTTGTCCCGAATGACGCAAACGCATGTTACCATGGGACTGCTGTGTAATGGGAGCCCTGGCTCTGTTCTGGAAGAAAAGGCTCCCACTGCTGTGGGAGAAAGTTCTGCCTTTTGCACATTTCATATTTGGTTCACTTCCGATGTCAGGAAATGGTTAGAGACATCTGTAGCTATTCTCTGACTATTTCTAGATCATTCAGTGACACAAATCAGTTGATCTGGGTTACATGTAAAGACCACTGACATTGTTAAGAGAGCACTTAAAATATTGTAATACTTTTGTTCAGAAGAGTAATACATGAACACTGGTGGGTACAACTGTAAAGAAAGATGCAGGAGAGGACAGGAGGAGAGGGTGAGGTAGCACATGGTGGCACAGGTGGAAGACCGAGCCGATGCCTTCGTCTGTGAGGCTTTTGTGGTTTTTTCCTTTAACTCTGCCACATGTTACTCTTGCTTACACAGTATGCTCTCCCACTGCTGGTGAGAGTAACCAGGGTCTAGAGAAGAATCAGGACATTGCTTTGGAATCCGTTGATTTAATTCACCGGGGAGGTTGATTATATTAAATCATGTTAGACTTTACATTGACACCAACCCATTTCATGAAACTGTATTAGCCTAATCAAAGAGGTTTGGAGGAACCAGGAAAGATGGAATATTTGTTATTACACATCTCATTGCTAATTTCTGTAATAAGTACAACCAATAATAATCTGAAGAAACTGGTATCAGTTATCAAACTCAGGACTTTGCAGTTACCAGCCAGGAATGGCACCACTGAGCTAAATCCTGCATCCAGTTGTCTGAATTTTCATTTCAACTTCTCTTGATAACTTGAAGCTAAAGGTTATGCACTGTTTCTGTAGTTGGGGGGATGATTGTATACAGAATTTTATCATACAGCAAGAGCAGGAATCATACCTTTGTTTTGGCTCCCCCCCCCCCCGCCATGCTTCTGTATTGTATGAATATCTCAGACTTGCATTAAGTGATGTCAATTTTGTTGGGTAAAAGCTGATTGAAGTAATGGACCGTGGTGATGGCAGCATTAGTCGGAAGTGGTGAATTTCAGTCCTGATTTTCCCATTTGTCTCTGTTACTGCAGTAAGCTGCCTATTAAGTCATACTAATACTTGAAATTGTTCCAACCAGCATGCAGTTAGACTTAATGAAATCATAAAACATTTTGAGATTCATTGAATGCGAATGTTTCTGGTAGAGTTTGGTGTTAGCAATGGCAAACTGACTAGGTTTGCCTCATGTATAAAATAGTAAAAGTTAGGAATGCTGGAATTAATGAGTGAGGAGACTGTAACATCACTGATTTTCAAAAAAAGCTTCAAATAGTTTATTTGACTCTATCATTCTATTCTAAAACATAATAAAGATGAAGTAACTCTGTTTTTTCTGCTTATAGCTAATGATATATCATGGGATTATATACAGGATTTATGTCTATGTTATGTTTGTTTGTTGCTTCTAGTTTTAATGAATTTAACATTTCAGTAGAGCTATGGGATGTTTTAGTAAACACTCATAAATTATTTATATAGGAAATAAATAGCTCACATAGCAAATACTTATTAGAAATTATTTGAGAAGGAATCTGTACAAAGCACAATTTAAAAAGAAGCAACAATATTTTAGAAAATATACATCTAAAAAGTATGAGACAGATAGCAATTAAAGAGCAGTTTATTTGGCACACCTAACTGGCTTTCTTAGGAAGCATAGTCTTCTACAGATGTGTTTACACAGGAAGAACCAGTAGCTACACACATTGACCGTACTTTTCCTGCAAGGTATCTCTTACACATGAAGTGAAATAGTCTCAGTTTTCTTCATTAATTTCATTCATAGGTATCATTTAGCAATTTATGAGAGCTTAATTTTCACTTCTAAGATGTTTTACTCTTAGACACAGGAACATAGCAAACCTTGCACTCATTCTGTCTTTGAAACTCTTTTGAGTAATTGCCTTTCTAATGGCCTAAAATTAATAAAATGGATCCTTCAGTAAAAACTGTTTAAGGAGGGCCAGGGAGTTAGCTCAGTGGTTCCGGCGCCTGTCTTGCAAGCGCAAGGACCCGGGTTCGATCCCCGGTAACCACATACCATACTGGGCGTGGAGACTCACGGCCCAGCAGCAACCAGTACCACATACCACAGTGCTGGGCGTGGTGGCTCATGCCTGTAATCCCAGCACTCGGGAGGCAGAGGCAGGAGGATTGCTGTGATGTGAGTTTGAGGCTGAGCTCAGGGCCAGCCTGAACCACAAAGCAAGACCCTGTCTCAAAAAACCTAAAAAAAAAAAGCTGTTTAAGGAGATTAAGCATTTATTGTTCCCAACGTCTCTGGAGGATGAAAACAGGCCCCAACTGGCTGACTGTTACCCTGTCACACTGATGTGAGCATGACCTGCTTCTGCGGTTGCTCACCTCTCAGAGTTCTTGCCATCCATAGGACACCTTCACCAGGGTTGTTGCCCAATTCTGAGCAGTCTTATTTCGTAGCCCTTTATATTTTCAATCAGTAACCACAGCTACAACTCTTTACCCAAATGTAAATGCTGATGAACAGCAGCAAGTTTGTTGTTTAGGAAAAGAAGTCAGAGAACAGCCTTTCCTTTTACTTTATTTGAATATGTATGAGCCATGGGGGGGACAGAGAGCTTAACCTTTCCTGCCTAGCCACTGACATGCAGGTAAACACAGAGGGTAAAATGTGAAGTCTAGAGTCCTATTGCCAAAGCTTTAAGATAAGGATAGTCCTAACTACAGCAACGTCATATCCCTTCAGTAGGTGAGAAAGCACATTTCTGGTCTCATTTGATCTCCACAATAACTCTGTAGGTAGATATTGCTTCTATTTCCTAAGAAGAGGATGCCATGATTGGTCCAGAAACACGTTATTAGTGAGAGAAGTTCCATCTGCAAGTGTGGTGCTTTCTAACCTGCCTCTGTCAGAATTACTCTGCATGATCTTCTTTTGTCAACTAGTAGCTAAGCATGCCAGAGGTGACGTGCAGTTCTAGGTGGGTCTAGACAGAATGCGAAGTGAACCCAGTTTACTTTTGTCGTGCGTCTTCTCCAGGCAAGCTCTACTGGCTCTGTGTTCTGTATCTCAGTCTTGGCCTCTTAACCAACACAGTGAAATGCAGTGTCAGAGATTCAAGCCAACTTTATAAAATGTAAAATATAAATATTTTAGGTGACTTTAACTCTGAAATATGATAATGTCAAGATAACCATAGTATATAAAATTTGAGATTAAAAACATGAAAAAGTTCAGAGAACAAGGATTTTGTGAAACAGAAAGCTGTTGACAGTAACAGAAATTAGAAAACATTTTTAAAGCATTTAGCCCTTTCCTTTATTTTCTTTCAGTGGATTATAGATTTAGGCTTATACACACAGGTCAGTTTCACCGAAAGAGTGGTTGGTTCATTAAAATAGAGAATTTGAAGAAAACCTGTTAGATACCTTTTATAGAACATTATGTAAGGAAGAAAAGGAGGAGGAGAAGAGAAAGAAAAGGAGGAAGGAGACAAATTTCTCTCCATTAGCAGAGGACAAATTTAGAAGTTGTGTATGATGATCATAATTAGTTGGTACTTGCCTGGAAGTATAATTTAAGTGGCATTTCTCACAGAGGTCAGGTTTATTTGAATAAATTAAAACATCATTCTTTTGGTTGAACAATATCAGTTTTAGTACATAATATAGACTACACTTCAAAAGGCTCTGCAGGGATTAGACTTAATTTTGAAAGCCCTTCCATTTATCTTAAATGGAGTTACAATAGTGTGTTTATATATTGAGCAGTTCGGCTCCAGGTGAGGATTTTGGGTTTGGATTCTGGCTCTACAGCTTATTACCTGGGCATCTCTGGTCAAATCACTTAGCCCCTCACACACAGCTTCTGCTTCCTCAGATCGAAAGTGGAGATCATAATTATATCTCGTAAGAGTCTGTGTGAAGATTAAGTCAATCATAGATTTAAAGAGTTAGAAAATTGATTGTTTTTATTGTTTTAATTCAAAGTGAAACTCATTTTTATTGATAAAATACAAAGTAATCAGATAATCTCCTTGGGTCATAGATCTTTATTGTTATTAGCACCTGTTTATAGTGCATAATGCCTACATTTTGTGTGTGGAACTGGTACATGTAATTCCTTTTTTCATCACTTTCCCTTTCTTTCCACCTCTTGATCTTCTTCCCATTTGAGGAAAACCCATTTTCCTTTGGCCTATTAACTGTCTTTTATTTTGCTCTTGATTTATAATTTGGATTTCTCATGTAAGAGAAACCGTGCAATTTAAAGCTTGTGTGTTTATTTTACTTTATGGTACCAAGATTCATCCATTTTCCTACAAATGACTTACATTTACCTTTCTTTATGGAAGAGTGACATTCCATTGTGTATAAATAACACTTTTCCTAGCTGCTCTGTGGTGGGTAGACAGGCTGCTTCCAAGATTTGGTGATTATGAATTATGCAGCCATAAGCATGGAGATGCATGTACGACTTAAAGCTACACAGGACCTCATGAGATATTTGAAACACCATTTGCTGTGGAGAATTAAGATCTCATTATCTCCATTTTGGGGAAGAATAATGACACCAGGAGAATTAAAAATGACTTCACTAAGATCAAATAGTATTACTGACACTTATTTCTGATAGTTGGTAACACTTTCCTAAGGTCATTTTCTTCCTCAACATTTTGGGCATGCCTTGATCAAGACTGACCCTCAAAACCATTTCTCACTTTTTGCATATCAGGCTTCCCTCCTTCCATCACGTTTGTGAGATTCATCCACATTTGGTTGCAGATCACGTATGTCGATTTACATCATTTATGCTTGCTACACCATCTTAATGTAGATGCGTATTATTCACTTACTGATAATATATATCGTATTTGGGTTGAGGTTATACGGTTTAGTATAACTGAAGATTATTTACAGGGTTTCCAGATTTTGGCTCTTTGAATCCTACTAAAAACATCCTTTTCACATATTTTTGTCTTGTATGGATGCATTTCTGTACGTGTACGTATATACCTTACAATGGAGTTGTTTGCTGACAGGATAATTTGTTGCTGACAGTATTTTATGTGAAAACCATAGTGCTCTATAGTTTTCCTAGGTGGCTATGCTATTTTATTATCTTACCAACAATGTGCAGTGGTCCCAATTATTACAGACCCTCAGGAACACTTAGCATTTTTGGTCTTTTTAATTTTAGCGTTTTTAATAAATGATGTGGGCTCATGGTACTGCATTATATTTTGAATTTGTATTTCTCAGATGAGTAATTAAGATGAGCATCCTTTCACATACAATTATACCTCACTTAATGACTGACTCGTGTTCTGAGTTGTGCATCATTAGTGACTCTGTCAACTTTCGAACATCATAATGTACATACACCAGCTTATGTGGTGCAGCCTTCTACTTCCCTAGTAGGGATGATAGCTGTGTCTCGTGTAAATACAGTATGGCTGACTGCTGTCAGGGCCACAGTGAATAAAACAGCACAAGATTCAATCATGCATGTGAGAAAATGATGTAGGCAAGAGATGGGCTAAACGTAAGATGTGTGAAGCTGCTGCTGGTATAAGAACGTACTGATGAACAGTCAACGTTTTAGTGAAGGAAGTACTGCACCCTAGAATGATGCTGAGATGTAGGATAGTAAGTAAACTGGTAACATAGTTCTTTGTCACAATAAAGTATTAAGTCCTTGTTCAGAATTCCACACGCTACATAAGACCAGCAGTGCAGCTGGTTCACTTACATGAGTGTCCCCACAAACTGGTGTGGAATATTTTGAACTGTGACATCATGGCAGCTACACCATCATTGGTGATGGGCCTTCCCACTGCACTATGATTTTGTAGGACCTCTGTCATCTCAGTAATTTGTCAGTGACTTCACTGTTGCTGTGCTGTGCGTGGGTATATTTATGCGCTGCTTTCATTAACCTAACAGAAAGTAAAAGCAAGCAAAAATTAGTATATGTGTGCTTTTTCAAAGAATGATTTCTTGTTTTTCACAAGATATGATAGTTTGGATGGTTTGATTCTTTTATGTGCATAGTAATATGGATGACTTAAAATGAATACTGAGAGAGTTTAAGTGACAGACACTCAAGTACTTGGGAATTATTTAAAAAGTGATGATAAACTAGTAAAACTGATTTGGGGACTTTTGAAAGTGTGTTCATGACTTTTGTCCTTTGTAAATAGGGCACAGATAGGTACATATTGCATCTTTTCTCTGGTATGAGAAAATAAAGATGTAAATGAGTCCTAGAATTGGATGTTATATATTGTGAAATAGAAAATGCTCAATGTAAAATAGAAAGAAGGGGAAAAATGTTGAGATTGTAACAAAAAAGTAAGGAAACAAATTTTATGTATATGGGGGGGGGCAGTAGGGTGGGTAGGGCTATGGGAAAAAATGAGAATTAAGTTGTGTCTTATACTGGTACAAATCCCCGTTATGGAGTGCAATCATGATGTGTATATTTAATGTACCAATAAAGATTAAAAAATTAAAAAAAAAAAGAAAAGGGGGGATATAATTGACCGTACCTATTTAGGTTAATTCAAGAAAACACATAACTTTAGAGCAAAATAACCGATAAATGTAGCTATCTCTACAGGAATGGTAGAAGCATAGAAAGTGTCCAGTGTGTGTCCAAGGCTCTCATGCACGAATACAATTATAAATTAGTGGGCATTATCAAGATACGAGGAGCTCCATGACCAGAATGCCAATAGTGAGATGGGGGAACTATATAATAATGAAAAAGGTAGGAAGAGTCATCAAGAGAAGATGTATTTTTCTATGTAGTAAATGCAGTACTTTTAGAATGTTTCTTGTAGTTGGTTGATCTTTGAAAAATATTATGTGACAGAAAACAGTGAAATGAACTGAAGCTATTGGTATCATCATTAACCGTATGTACAATCTTGTCTGAGGTTAGTCTTTTTTTACTAAGTCTAGTTTGGTTCAGTGTTTAAAATAATAGAAGATAAATCATAGAAATTCAGACTCTTTTCTAACTACTAGTATGTGTGAAAAACTGGACCAGTTAATTTATGTATTATGGTTAACATAATGAGCTTATTTATGTTCAGGAGTATTTTCACTAAAGATGAATAGGTAAGAGTTTTATGAAAGAGAGGTTTCATCAAGATAATTCTGTAGGTTTCCTGATTATGAACTTTATGCTTATTTTAAAATTGGTTTTATTGGTACATTTTATGTGCATAACCTGCTCACAGTTGACATTGATTTTGTACCAGCACATGACAGGACTTCATTCCCACTTTTTCCCAGCCCCTTGACCACCCTACAGCCTTCTGCCCCTATATACATAAGATTTCTTTTTTTATCATCAAAATTTTCTTTCCCTTCTTTAATTACACTTACCTTCCTTTTCCAAAACTCTTCAAAAAGGCAATTGGTATACTTCTTTTTAAATATTGTAAAAACTGATAAATGCCTGATCAGTGGAAAAATATATAATATATCTTATATAATAAAATATATCTTATATAATAAACAAGAATAATCATAATTAACAGTATATTCATCCGATTAATTATTGCAAGATAGCACACGATCTGTTTTAATGATCTTTAGGATGTGACTAATAATTGTCTTGCGGAATGTATACAGCTTTGTCACTAGGGTAAGCTGTTAGCACTGATGTTGCAAGGTCAGAAATCCTGGCGTGTTAAATACTGCCTGCTTCGGGGACATCGCTGTGCAAGTATATGGTCCTGGTGGGTGATCCCTTTAGTGAGGAGCAGCAGCAAGTGGCAGTGCTCAGGGAAACCCCAGAGGAATGCCGTTCCGTCTCATGAGTCTTTGGAAAGGACATTAGGGGATCCTCTTCCTTTCTTGCCAAGCCATCTTCAAATGACAATATTAATTCCTGGAAGACCCTTTAACGAGAGCAAGTCTATGAAAGTCCAAACATATTACACTTGTGTTTTTCCACAAACACTGCTGTGTGGTAAGCTTATGTGGAAATATTATTAAAGTTAAATGCTGTTCTGCGTCTTCGTACATTCAAGGATGGCAGGAAAATATATTGAATTGATGTCTTTTGAAAAGAAAGGAGGTTTCCTGAAGATATAGCATGAGGTACTTCCCTGCAATTCCAAGACGTTATGTTGTGTCTAGTTAATAATGTTTTATTTTAAACTAATGGACAACACTTGGCCTCTGGTTTTTCATTCTGAACTATAAATTCTCATGATTATTAAAATCCTCAAATAAATGTATTTTGTGAATTTTATCATTTTTCATGCCCCATTACATTTTCTCAAAAGAATTTCTCTGCTCATGTAATGGCATTGCTTAAATGGCCTAAAACTCTTTAGAAGAAAGCTTTATGCAAATTTGTGTGTAATAATTAAGTCACGCTCTCAAGCACTGTTCAGGACCACAAGTGTGACTTTGGGGGTGATTGAAATGCTACTTCCCAATCTCAAGAGTGCCACACTTTGAAACAAGCAGGGAGATTTCAGATTTTCACCAAACTAAAGGGCAGTAATCTAGACTTCATTCATAGGAGGCTCAGTTTAAGTCCATAGAAAAATGCTTAGGCAGAAAGTGCAGCTTCTTATCTATAGTGTGCTAGGTAACTGTTTTAAAAATGAGCTTATTGTCTTCTTAATAAAGATCCTGCAGGATGGCATTTTGAAATCAGATTGAAGAAAAGTAAGATATATGAATTAAAGCATCTCAGAAGTTGCATTTGGCAGTTACGTGCAAAGCAAAGATTTAGATAGAGCAGTTACATAATAACATTAAATGGTGACCATGTTGTCCATTGAGAATAAAGCTGCTGCATCCTGATCCCCAACAAATAATGCAAGATAGCCACTTAGCAGTGCCAGACTTCACAGGGTGCCTCGGGTCCTGTACATGGTCTCCATTTTTCTGTACATGTTTACAAATTGGATAAAATTGGTATGGAATAAGAATTAACTGAGGGAAACAGTGATATAGGAGTATAGCATAAGGAAAGGGTAGAAAATAATTTTCTTTTTGTAGTTTAGAGATGGTTGCAAAGATTATCATTTAAGCACATTTCTTGTGATGTAACAGCGTGGCCCTAATTCCAAGTATTTAACTATGAAAGTCCATACAAAATTACTTTAAAATTGTTCCTGGAGTTGGTGGCGGTAAGAATGGACCTCTATCCAATTTAGGAACATTAAATTAGTTAACTTCCCATTAGTAACCAGCTGCTGCTTCAGCCCTCTGCCAAGGCACATTCCGTATCCTACCTGCATTGTGTTGGCGTTATGTGTGGCTTTTGCAACAGGTCCTGTCCAGGCCCTTTTCACCCCAGTTGCTGGACTGTCTCTGTTAGGGACCTGGGTACATGACCTCCACATTTGAACAAGAGATATAGGGCCATGCTAGGATCACAGGACCTGAGGCTCAGAGCGTGGAGTTGTTTTATACTTTAGTTACATTGTAAGAATAAAATAATTTCTAGGCTGCCTTCTGATGCCCTTTACTTATATTCTTTCAACTTACAAAGAGATGTCACGCACATACTGTGCCGCGTACTCAGCAACTGAGGGAAGAGGATTTTACATCCACATAGCACACGAAAAAATATACAGAGTCACCACTGACGATTTCCGTTTTGGGCAGGTGACCTCAGTGATCCATGACACACACACGGTGATTTTGCTGAGGTCTCGGTTTTCTTTGGGTGAGCTTTGCGGCCTGTGTGCAGCTCTTAGCTCAGGGCTTCTCAAGTTTTAATGGGAATACAAACCACCTGGGGATCTTATAAAATGAAAATGTCATTTAGAGGTTTTAGGGTGGGGCCTGAGAGTTTGTATTTCCAGGCAACTTTTAGATGGTGCTAATAGTGCCTGCGCGTGGGACATTCTTTGATTAGCAAAGGCTTAGCTAGTGGGTGAGCTGTCCTCGCCATCTGGAATCTCAGTGCAGCTCTTTCTCCTCCCTCTTTTTTTTTTTTTTTTTTTTTTTTTAGGTTTTTTTGAGACAGGGTCTCGCTTTGTGGTTCAGGCTGGCCCTGAGCTCAGCCTCCAACTCACATCACAGCAATCCTCCTGCCTCTGCCTCCCGA
>PVIR01005112.1:8757-23883 GCA_004026965.1 Petromus typicus | reverse complement strand
TACTTCCTCCTCTGATGGCTGACATAGTGGAAGAAACTGAGAATAGATGCAGAGGGATGGAGTGAGGGAGTCTGTGATGCTCTGGAGACAAGGATCGTGTGTTCAGAAGACACTGTGATTTGACTATGGTTTGCTCCTCTGAAACCCAAGTTGTAGTTGAATCCCTTTGGGAAATATTAAAAAGGCTGAAGATTTAATCTGACGATAGTGTGCGTAGAGGTGAAGCCTTGGGAAAGTGATCAGAATGAGATAAGCTCGTCAGGGTGGGGCTTCGATGATTGAACCCTGGTAGTTGGAGAGAGATTGGAGGGGGCAACAAGTATGTGTGCTGCTTTCTGTCACTTGTGTGAAGTTCTGTGCCATCTCTTGACTACCAGCGAGAAGGCATCGCCAGGTGTGCCCCCTTGCCGAGACCTACAGAATTCCTAGCAAAAAATAAATTTCTTTTCACTACAACTTACCCATTCTGGGTAAGCATTGTCTGTTACTAGCAACAGAAAACAGGCGAATACTACAGAAAATTGGTGCTAAAGAATGTGTAAGAAATACTTCAAAATGGGAAGTAGCTTTGAAAATGGGCTACAGGGATGGGTTGGAAGAGTTTGGAGAAGCAGGCTAGAAATAGCCTGGAACACTGTATGCAGAGTGCTTTGGGGGACTGTGAGGAGGGTCAGCAGCTTGTCTCTGGTGGAAATGAGGACATGCACACATGCTCCCAGTCTCCCACCCGCACGGCCCGGAGGGACTCTGCAGCACAAAATGGAATCTAAGTCATCTGGTGTTTATTATTAAAGTGAATTCTGTGTCTCTTATAGGAAGCAACACTTTTTATTAATTTATAATACTTTTATGTAGGAACAGAAACTGTTGACTCTACTAGCTCAGAAAAAATACATTTCAAGAATAAATGTCTTCTGATTGGATTTTGTTTGTGTTGGTAAAAAAGAAAAAAAGAAAGCATGCCTTATATATACATAGGGGGGATTGTAGGGAGGCCAGGGAGTGGGCGAAATGAGAATCAAGATGTGTCGTGTACAGATGCAAATTCTCAATGTTGAATGTGATCAAAATGTATATATAGACTGTACCAATAAAATCAATTTTAAAAAAGAGAACAGGGAAACCGTATGGGATTAAAAATCAAGAATGCCGCAGTCCCAGACCTAGCTGGATTATGAACTGGAATCAGTGAAAGTCAGTGACCGTGTAAAATTCTTCTGTGGTTCCGAAACTTTTAAATTTTTTATTTCCATTTTTATTAGAGGAAATGGTTTCCTAAACACTTGTGGAATAATTCATAGCTATCCCATTTCCCATATCTTTAGTAACTTTCTATCCTAGCATGGACTATGTAGTTTTAGTTTATACTGGGAAGTTCTACTAAAATATATTACACTGTCTCACTGCTAAACTGTTCTTGTCCAACTTGTAACTGTTAATGCTCCATATACACTGACATCTTTGTTTTTTAAATCTTAGGTGTTGTAAGAATAAGATGAATGAAAACAAACCAGTATGAGAAAACTTTAGTACAGTGTATTTTGCACGGTCTTAAATCTCCTCCTCCTCTTTCTGAAAATTCTCCCAGGCTCTCAGAATGGTGTTCCAAGCAACTTGGATTCGGGGTTACTTTAAAGATGATGTGGTAGGAGGAGTTAGAGACCACACAAAAGTAAGCGTGGACAGATGGCCCCGCACATTCCGAGGGTTTTATTCAGCCTATTCAGACTGTTTTAACTGGGCTCAGGCCTTCACTCTTTATTGTAGAATCATTTGTCAGAAAACATGAGCCGTGATTCTGTTTTCCCTTTGGCCGAGTTGCCATTGTTAGATTTGGAGAACTAATTCTTTATTATTCCTGGAAGAAGAGGACAAATACAGCAGGTAACTTTTTTTCGTAGTATTTCCTAGAGATGTATCAAGCTTTTAAATGAATAAAAGCTTGATCTTTCCTGGTCACCAGTGGGACATCTCAGAGCAAACCGTATTAAGAACTTACTGTTTATGTGTGTCCGCAGCCCACCGTGAGCATTTCTCAGGCTCTGAGTCTCAGAGAGGTCACTTTTATTGAAGAAGGGAGGGGGTTGGTTCACGTGAAACAACACAGACATTGTACTTGTTCACTGATTTATTTAATTTGTTGATGTCGCTTCAGACCACCATTCCCGAATGCCGCGGAGGTAGGGCAGAGGGAGACTGTCAGCGCATGTGAAGTGCGATGAGAATTGTTGCATTGATGGTCCTGGCCGAGTTTCCCCTATGAGCAGGGTCTACTTGGGAACTGGAGACCTGAAAATATCCTTCAGATAGCAGTCTGGGCTGATAAAGTTGAGATCAAGCATCTTTCCATTGTGTCTCTGTCTGTGTAGTTTCCATTCATTTGAGAAAAACCGTCCCTGAACACTTTGTGTGAACCAGGTTCCGTTAACACTGAGGAGGCGGTAGTGAACAACGTAAAATTTCTCTTTGTCCTTACAGTCTTGATAAGTCAATTAGATATTCATCATCTAATGATCCATCATACAATGTTACAGTGCTAAAATACTGATACCGTGTCTGTAATAAGTCGAATTCAGCTAGTGGACGATGAGAGGCGGTATTGCTGAGGAAATGATGTTGAGGTTCAGATGTAATGAACAGATGGCATTAAATGAGTGGAAAGGGGGAAGGAAGAAATATAGACCAAGAGAACTAAAATGTGAAGACTTCGTGAGAGAGGCGGCTTGTCTGGGAGGGAGTCTGGCTGCTCCTGTGCCGTCAGGCCAAGAGAGGCAGCTGAAGACAGAGGAGAGACTGTCAGATACAGGGGTTTATTTTATTTTATTTTTTTTTTAGGTTTTTTGAGACAGGGTCTCGCTGAGCCCCGAGCTCAGCCTCAAACTCACATCACAGGAATCCTCCTGCCTCTGCCTCCCGAGTGCTGGGATTACAGCACTGTGGTATGTGGTACTGGTTGCTGCTGGGTATGAGTCTCCACACCTAGTATTGTATGTGGTTACCCGGGTCCTTGCGCTTGCAAGACAGGCTCTGGAACCAGTGAGCTAAAATCCCTGGCCCTACAGGGGTTTATTTTTACACCAGGGCAATGGGATGCACGTTAGGTGTTTTAAGTGATGAGGTGAGTTTGTTTCTGCAGCTCTCAGGAAGAGCCGATGGTGGCTTCAGAAGGTGGAAGCAGTGTGGAGCAGTTCCATTCTAGATACGCTTTGGAGTTGGAGCCAGCGGAAGCTTCCAGCTGTGAGAGATGGATGAAAGAGGAGAAGGACAGGGTGGACCTCACAGTTTGGGGTGAAAAGAGACAGAGAGTTGTTGCCTCATGAGTTGTGGAATACCTACAATTGAGCTGGATTTGAGAGGGTGGCCAAGAATTGAGGTCAGTTTAGACATGTTCTTCAGGAGTCGCAGGTTAGCCGTTTAACTAGAACCATACATGGATACATGGATGCGGGGTCTGGAATCTGGGGAATAAGTCTGAAATGGAGCTAGAATCTGGATGTTTTAATTTGTTTTTAGATGGCTGTTGGGAATTTGTGTTTTAAAACTTAATTTTTCTGTCTGTTGTTTCTCTGTAATTTTGATTATTGAATTTTAAGGGCACTTAAAAATAAAAGCTATGTTTTGTATCATGTAAATATATTTTTATAATATTACTTCTTCTATCCAGTATTTTTTGATAAAAAGATTTAAAAGTTTATGTAATTGAGTCTTAGTTTTTTCCTACGTCTCTTAAAGAAAAAAGAAGGTTTACTTATTGTTATTATTATTATTTTTTTAAATTTTGTGAGACAGGATCTTGCTTTGTAGTTTAGGCTGGCCCTGAGCTCACTTTGTAGCTAGGCAAGCCTCGAGCTCATAGCAATCCTCCTGCCTCTGCCTCCTGAGTGCTGGGATTACAGGCGTGAGCCACCATGCCCAGCAGAAGGTTTGTTTTAACCCCTAAATGTTTTTTTTTTCTTTTTAAATTTGTTCAGTATGGGGATTATTTTTAGGACAAGAAATAGTTTATTAAGAGATAGCTTCTACCAAGAGAGACAAAAGGAGGACCAGAGAATGGGTTGCCCTTAATCTGGAAATTTTTTGTGTATATACATAGAATAATAATTCTGGTTAACTTTGTTGTTATTGAACAAGTTAACTGATCATTCCCATACTATTTGTTAAAATACTCCTTTTGTTCTTTTATCAATGTACTGCTTTTATCTTATACTGAATATTTACATATATACATGTGTTGGAGTATGTTTCTAGAATTTTTGTTATTCCTGATTACTGATTCTGATTCTATAATACTTTGATTATTGTATCTAATGGTACTGATGATTATAGAATTTTGGTTATTGATTATTGGCATGAATTTTCCAAGAAAGCAAATATACCTTTATTCTTCTTTTAACTATTTTTATTGGTTGATTTTTGTTCTATTGATATTTCCATATTTTTTCAATATTTTGAGAATTATGTGTTGCTAAATGACTTTGAAAGTACAATCAATTGTGTATGTGGTCCTTTTACTTTTTAAAGATAACTCATGGGTACCACAAATTATTGTGTGGTTATTCTTATATTTATTTCTTCTTTTGTATATATAAGTAAAAGATCTCAGGATTTAAATTATAAAAGTATTTCATAAGAGGACTTATTCTGGCTGTTGACAAATTGAAGTATTTTCTGTGAAAAATGGAATATCAAAATAGTGTGGGAATGAATTTATTGTATATGATGGGGAAGATCATTATTTACAATCCTTAGCTGTCACTGGAGAGGAAGATTGTTTCAGGTTTCAAACTGCACTGACTTTGTCAAAGAGAGGTAGATGAGGCAGTGGAGATGTAAGGAGTGGATGTCTAAGTATCAGAAGAAGGTGGATTCTTCTCTGAGGCAAAAGAGTGCTATTTTAGAAGAGACAGCTCTGCCTATTTCCCATTCCTGTGATGTGGGAAATAAACATTCTACATGAGTTGACTTCAGAGAAGGGAGTTTTCTTCACTGGAAACTCAAGCTTCATTCAGAATAAGGAGGATGGGGTGTTGTGTGAGGTATTAGATGATGGAGAATTACCTGGTAGTGGTTGAGATGAAGCTTTTTTTTAATCACTTGGATTTTGATGTGTAGGAAAAAAATCCCAAATCAGCCTGAAAAAATAGTTTGGCAGATTGGAAATTTGAATGGAGTTGTGTGGGGTCTTGTTCGTTTTGACTTTTGGTCCTGGCCTGGTTTGTGTAATCTCGACAGGGGTTGCTTCTGCATCTGTAGCCAGTGGGTAGCTTTAGTTTTTGAGGATGATGTGACTAGTCTTGCAATGTGTTTTTTTCAACAAATAGGTTAACTTCAGGCTTGTTCATAGGATGATTGTTGACTAATAAGAAGGTTAAAATTGGCAAAGTGTAGGAACTTAGATATTGTGACTTCTACTATATTCTATCGGCCAAATCAAGTTATAAAGAAGTAAAGTCACATTGAAATGGGCAGAAAGACAAGGAGGAGAAATTTTGTTGGCTTTTCCACAGTCTTCCTCATGTGGTAAGGATGACTTCAGGTTGGTAGGAAAGAAATCAAGCTGTATGAGGAGGATAGTAGGAGAGATGTGTCTAACACTGCTTTCAGTTTGGGTAGTGGTGGCCTGTAACGACCAGATATGAAAGAGAGATGAAAGATAGCAGGCTTCCCTGACTCAAGATGCCGATTCTCATACTATTTTAGCATGGGTGCGGGTTTCATTTTCAGATAGCAAGAATTTGTAGGAACTAGGGATCACTAACCACGTTTGAGATCAGCCATGGCTGAGGTAACATGTGAGATGTTACAGACATGAAGTTTTACTATTTGGACACTGTTTTCAAATGAACAGAATAGAAATGTGCTGTTTAAATGTGTGCCTTTAAATATAGAGCACTGTAGTCCAGAAATGCCGTGGTGAGAGTGGCTAACTCCTCGGATTCACTCAGGGTGAATTATGTCAGTGGATCTGAGCGAGAGGTAAGTGGAGAGGGAAGTCTTCGAAGGAGTTCTTGTCTAGCTCACCTTGAAAGTGGAACTGAGTTTATATTAAACGAACTGGGTTACTGTCTTTCACCCAAGGCAGAATCTGTCTTTTGTCTTGATATTTCACTTGCACAGCTTCTAACACTTAATAGATGCCCAAATGCTTGTTAAATCATTTATTGCATTAGGGTCATCCATATTTGAGCTTATTTTTCAAGAATTTAAAATTCATTTTATATCATCTGTATATATTAACTGTAAGTTTAGATTATTGTATTCATATGACTTTGCAAGAAGAATAGTTTTTTACTTCAAGTTTATTCTTACATTTTGAAGTGAGGACTTAATAAAACGAGGTGTTATTTGTAGCGCCGCTGACAAGATTAATAGTATTTGTAAAAGCATGCTTTCTGAAAACAATACAAGGAACTGCCATTTCTAAACTTTTCCTTTTGTCATAAATATTGCAGAATTTCACCCAGGGCAGGTTAAAGACAGTTTCCTAATTTTGAATATTTTCAGCATAAAAAGTTTCTCAAATAATCCAGTAATAATACATCAGGAATTAAAAAAAAAAACAAACCCAAAATATTTAATTGGAACAGGCTGTTTAGATTTTACCAAACACAATAAATGAGAACTAAACACAATGTGCTTTAGTAGTATTTAGTATAAATATTCTGTATGTAAAAAAACTTTATTTTCAGATGAAAGAAAATATATTTCACTATTCAAGTAAAGATTAATGCTCATCTGCTTCCATATTTCATTGTTATAAAAATACTTCCACAATGTATGTCAGGTTTGATATGAAAAAAGGAAATTTATAAGTTAAATGTTATACAAAATTTATAGAATTTTGGCACATATTTCTGAACTGTCCTTAGCGGTGTCACCAGATTACACTTGAGCAACAGAAGAACATACTTGTCTCTTTTTTGTTTGTTTGTTTATTTGTTTGTTTGAGACAGGGTCTTGCTTTGTGGTTCAGGCTGGCCCTGAGCTCAGCCTCCAACTCACATCACAGCAATCCTCCTGCCTCTGCCTCCCAAGTGCTGGGATTACAGGCGTGAGCCACCACGCCCGGCACTGTGGTATGTGGTACTGGTTGCTGCTGGGCATGAGTTTCCACTCCCAGTATTGTATGTGGTTACCGGGGATCAAACCTGTGTCCCTGCGCTTGCAAGACAGGTGCCGGAACCACTGAGCTGTATCCCCAGCCCAGAACATGCTTGTTTCTTTACACGTACTCTGACATAAGGCTCTCTCTTCATTAAAAAGAAAATATTTTCTAATTTGATGTATGCTGTATCTTTACAAGACAAACTGAGTGTAATGAATAGTTTGATTGTAAATAGGGGATTTGCACTGGTGGGGGGAGGGTGGAGGGGTGGCTGGATAAATGAAGTTTTTCTGGTGTGGATGGACTTTAATGTTTACTCTCAAAGCATTAGGAGACCTTTACAGGCCTTTAAACACTAAGAAGTATGTTTTGGAGAGTTGATTCCATGGCCCTGTAAGAATTGGGGTGGAAAAAAACAGGAGGACAGATGGACATTAATACTAGCTCAATGTAGATAGGGTGTGGCTTGTGGTAGGAAAAGGCCAGGGAAATGCAGAGAAGTAAATGAATCTGTATATGCAGGAATCAGAATAGGTTCAGTATGGTGATTAGATTTAGGGGTTGAGAGAGAGAAAAATATCACGAATAGGTTTTTTATTCCAGACTTTTACAAAGTGAATTGATATTTATGCTGTTTACTAGAAAGCAAAGTAGGACAAGCAGATTTTTAGTTTAGTTTTAGTTCTATTGAATTTAAGATGTCCTCAGACACCTACTAGGAAATATTAAAACTTGATATATAAGTCTGAAATATAGAAGAAAGGTCTAAGCAGGAGTTATACTATTGCAGATGTCTATACAGGGATGCTAACTGAAGCCAGTCAGGGGCATTACAGTGGCCACTTGCAGATCAGAATGAGAGAGAAGGAGGATAAGAACCAATCATTCAAAACTCTGTCTCCAATTACAAAGTGTGGATAAGACTATACAATAGCCTGCAAAAGAGTTGCCAGGAAATCACATGGTAAACAGAAGCATGGCTTATCATGACACTGAAGGATGAGCAAGAAGAGAAAGGGACAGTAGGTAACGAAAGGTGACAAGGGACAGATGAAGTTACCTGACCTTTGTCATCAGTATGGTGGTTTTATTGAACAGCAGCTTTCATGGGCCAGAAAGGAAATGGATTAGCGTGGGCTGTGAAGAGCGGATGGGAGAAGAGGTGATTCTCTTTGTAGTAAGTTTAGGTGTGAATGGGAAGAGCATTGGAGCAGTCACAGCATTTCAGAAGTGATGCTGGGGATCCACTCGTGAGAGAGGGGAGAGGTACCGAGGGTCCACGAGGAGACTAAGTACATAAACTGAGCAAGAAGGAAAGGATTGGAGAATAGTGAAAGATCTGAGTGTTGCTGGAGCAGAGACCTCTCATCATAGGAACAGAATAGATCAAGAAATGGCCCAGTTCAGATGAGCTAAATGTATAGATAGATTGGATGGAAAGGAGGCAGAAGGAATTGAATCTGTGTCTGACAGTTTTGTTTTCTGTCTGTGTGAGACATAAGGAATTATGGAAAAGAAGCAGAGGCAGAGATAAAGTGGAGATGCATTGAAAACTTCCTAAAAATATAGTTAAATATTTAAGAATCCAAGTAAAATTGCTCAGCAGGAGTTGTGCTCTTCCTCCATCTAGCTGTCCTGTTTTCCTGTAACCACTGGAAGTTAGAGCCATCCCTAGGTACTGGCTTGGAGAAATTAGATTGAGTCATTCTTAGCTGGGATTTTTCTTCCTGGATAAAGAATTTATTATTGTATTGGGAAAAACTGGATCAAACTTACAGATTTAAAGACGTTTGTGTTAGATAGAAAATATCAGGCTAGTTGAGAGATCTTCAGAAGGGAAGAAGTTAGTTTCTTTCAACAGGAATTGCTAAAAACTTAGTAGAATGCAGGTCTTGGAGTGGTTGGGAAGGCCTTGTAAATACACGGAATTGGAGAGTACAGTGTCTGAGGTAGAGCGTTTCGAGGTAGGACAGATTTGAGTGGCGAGAAGTACAGAGTACGATTGTCCAGTTGAGTTTGGGTTGGAGTGGGGGGTGTCAAAGAGCCCGAGACCAAGGTTCAGGATAAGTCCATCACATGGATGTCGGAACCTCCCAGAACGTTTTAGACAAGCATGAAGAGCAAGACTGTCACTGAGATTTGAGAATTGTCAGTGAATCGGGGAGTGTGTAAGGACATGTGTTTCCTCTTACTCTGCATGGGTGAGTGAGAGGCAGGTTGGTGACACGGCCTCAAAGAACAGGTAGCTTTTATGAGGGCAGAAAAGTGACAATAATGCCCTCTGGGGTTGAGATGTACATAGAGCATACCTGGTAGTAACAGAAGATAGAGCTATCATTTGAGAGAATCCTTAGTAAGTGGTATTATTGCTGGAAAACTAGGGTTCAGTGGAAGTCCAGGTGCCAAGAGGTGAAGCTATAGAAGAGATGGAATTAGAATCCAGGAGGCCAGTGAGTATGACAGTGAGTAGAAGACTTGAGAGGCAAAGATGGGTAAAGGGAGAGTCACGATGCATTAGAAAGGTTGGAATTGAGAGCAAAGGGTGCCTGACATTCACCGGCCTGGCTTTCTCAGGGAGAAAAGCAAGATTTGAATTTTTGTCTAGTGTGCTTCTCCCATTGTGCTATCAGTAATGAATCTTGATGGAAAAATAGTAGGTTTGCTGGGCTTCCCACAGCATCTTACATGTTTTTGTTGCTAAAGGAATACAGCTTTACTTTATATATAATGGATTATTCTTTAAAGGAGAGCTCCTGATTTGAGTGCATTATTGAAAACTCAATTATTGGTTCAGATGATCATTCGAGTATTTTCACTTTTTTCAGACAGTTTCAGGTCTGTCAAACTACTTTGTTCTCCATTATGCCTCTAATCACATTTACTTTAACAATAGAGGTTCTAGGAGTCCTTGTCATGCAGGGTCTTTTGAACTGTGGTACAATATAAACTTTATTATTAGAAAATTCACACAATAGTCTAGAATTAAATGAAGGGAAGAGAAGGCAGGGAGGTGGCAAGGAAATTTTAAAGCAAAGAAAAAGATGTGATAATATAATACTTGGAATTTTTCTGAAAATAGAATCTGGATGAGAGAGATAAAGATAATTCCAATATATCCCTTTAGGCAACAAAGAAATAGAAGAGTGTACTTCTGTTTCACTTTACAGACAGTATTATATCCTTACAGCACAGACTATAAAGAGTAAAAGGTGAGCCAGGGAGTTTTAACAGATGTGCCGCACACTACCAGATTGTATCTGTTTATACCAGCTGTGTTACTATATTTCCTCACCAGCCCAGGATGCTGTCATTTAGATTTTGTTAAGTTGTGATCATGGTGGCACACATCTGTAGCCCCAACACGCAGGAGTCAGAGGCAGGAGTACTGCAATGAGTTTGAGACCAGAATGATCTACATAGTGAGGTCCTATCTCAAAAAGAACTATAGGTTTATAGGAATAAAATAGTTACTAATTCAAAAAGTGAGTTTCAAGGTACACGTTTTCTCTTGGTGTCCCTGTAATAGTGAAATTCATTTGGATTTCTTTGTATAAGGTATGAAGTACAGAATTGGCTTCTACTAGGCCCTCTCAAAAGTAAACTAGTGTTTGTAACTCTAGATGGATAGCATTTTGAAAAGCAAAACTGTGGCCTAGAAATTTCATATGAGAGGAATTCATTAGGCACTTTTATTCATTAGGAGTAAATTTAGCAAAAATATTCATTAGGAATAAATCAAGGACAAACTTCTGACTAGAAGATTTAAAGTCCTAAATTAAGGATGGAGAACTGGCAATAAGCAAGGCCTTTATATATAATGCATGTTTCCTGAGTATTAGCTTTTACTGAAACTATTTTGTTTATACTGAACTTGTGTATAACTTTATTAAATTCCTGAAGCAGCTGCAGGATAAGACACTGTTGCTATTCTCAAGGAGAGAACAGCAAAAATGAAGTTAGAGTGTGATGCGCTTAAGTAGAATAGGTCACCACAGCCAAGTCCGAGTTCACCTCCCACACCTACTCACTCTTCCCTCACATACCTTGTATTTTATCAGCTCTGTGTGTTCTTTGAGGTTATTTGAACTTCAAGGGCATCGCTGTAAATAGTAAAGGCAGAGAGGAAAAGAGAATTAGTGGAAAACCGAATTTATCCAGCTTATCTATTTGTTCAACAAATAACACAATCCTTCCATGTTCTATGAGTAGGGTAGAGACAAGGTATGGAAGCAGAGTAGTTGAAATCCCTTGTTTGGGCCTCTGATCTCAGTAGGTAGAGCTTTCTCTTTATAGGGGAGCGAGCAATGAACACTGAATACATTGGTGTGTGTGTGTGTGTGTGTGTGTGTGTGTGTGTGTTGAGAATTGGACTCAGAGCCCTGGGCATGCTAGATACTTATTCTACAATAGAACTACACACCCAAACAATAAACACTAAATAAATTTAAATGAAGTGAAGTTGAAAGTACCCTGAGTGAAAACAGGAGATGGGTGTGGAGGTAACATTTGAACTGGGACCTGAAGCAAGTGAAGGCCAAGCCCGTGTCTAATAGGGGCACAGTGAACCCTGGGGACATAAGAATGTAGGAGGGCATGTGCTGGCCTCTGGGTACAGTGAACTTCAAAGGGTCAGTAGGTGGAGCCGGGAAGGCTGCAGGCTGAGGAAGGAGATGCTGGGGACAAGGAGCTGTGATAAGGATATTGATTTTATTCTCCACATCATTACAGTCATTTAGGAGATAGTTAATGCTTACTCAACCCTGGGAGCTGGCAGTGTGTGCGGCGCCACTGTGAAGATACACAACTTGTCAGCTGACTGGATCCAGTTTAAAGGAAGTCTGTGTCACCAGCAGTTTCTGTTGAGGTCAGTGTAAGAGCAGTAGGCCAAGTACAGGGGGAAAGATTTTCAGGAGAAAAGGATGAAGTCAAAATCTAAAGGCAGGAAGTTGGACAAGACACATATTTAGTGAAAGGAGCAGAGGATCAGTTAGAGGTAGTGGACGGAACCAAATGCTAAGTCTTGAGCCTTTTTCAGCACTTTTAAGCCTGAGTTTTATTGGTCTTCTGAGAAAGTCCTTGCATTTATTGGAAAGCAGAAGCCATGGGGAGCTGGAAACTGCAGTCAGATCTGCGCCGGGCTCTAGTTCCTGTCTCTTTCCAGCATTGTGAACCTGCCTCAGTTACTTACGTTCACTTTGACTTCACTGTTTATTTGTTGTACCTCTAAAGAAGATGCTCTATGTCACCCATACTACGAGAACAAAATAAGCCCTTAATATTATTCTAAATATTAGGTGCTTATTTTTACATGATGTAGGTAAGATAATTTTATGAGTTTGAAAACAACCAGGTATGAGGCATTAGCAGTGTTGATAAAACTCAGTTCCTACTCTCACTAACTATGCTTTCTAAGACTGCTTATTTTATAATTTAACTCAACCCTGTAACAGTTGTGGTAGTTTATAGATTTGCTTTTTGAAAATGAAGTTAGAATGAATTACTTGCACAGGTTATATAGCTAACTAGCTGACTTTCGTGACAGTGTTAGCAAAGCTGATGAAGTGTGCTTCAGAGATCAGTGGAAAGTCTGAGCTGTGGTCATCGCACAGGCGTCCTTGCCTGCTGCTCACCTGCCATGCCCTTGAAGCAGTCGGACATTCTCTCTAAAGCAAAATATAAAGAGTGAAATGTAATTGAGTGAAAAAAATCAAAATTGTCATGATTTTCTTTAAAGAATCATTTTATACAATTATTTGCATAAACCAAACAATATTTGTTAATCTGTCTGCTATTTTTTCCTTCTCTTTCACTTCCCATGCAATTATATTTTAGTTCCTATTACCCCGTCTTTCATCCCTTAATGACCCAAATTTTCTCACTGGGCCTTTTTGCACTACATAGAAGGCTGCTTAATTACTCAATGAAATCTTTATGAAATTCTGAAGTAATTTAATTTTTTCTATGAGATTCTCTTTTGGAGATCTCAACTTTTGGACAAGAAGACTATTGTCAAATCCAAATATGTCTTTTTTTTTCTTCTTGTCAGTAGTGTTTTAGGTAGAAGCCAAATACTTTTCCCAAATATTTTATAACTGTCATCATTATCTTCTGATTTTGGATCACTTTTAGAAATGCAGAATTCCAATTAAGGCATCTGATAGCTACATTCATAACCTGTTATCTTCAGTTCTGCATTTTGACCATTTTCATGCTTGCTGTCAAGGCTTAGCTTAGCTCTCTGGGGCCATGTGCTGTACTCAAGGCTGTAGATGTGGAAGCATGGTGGAGGGCTTGCCTGAAAGCTTCAGGTGGGCCTGTTGTCTTTGACTCCAGTGGGCCAGGAAAGCGGTACCTGGGAAAAGAGTGAGGGTGTGTTTTCTATGGTCAGTGGCCACCTGAATTCAGCAAACATTCTGATAGTGCAAGTTTGGGATGACTCTGCCTCTCACTGATATAGCTTAGCCTTGGTAATTCCTACTTTGCAGAGTACATTGATTTTTAGAATTCTTTGATTTTCCTTCATTGTGCAGTATTCTCATATGAAAGTATACAGGCTAATAAAATGCATAAAGCTGCTTGTTTCATATCAGTTAACTTCCAACATTAGAATATTAAGAAATAACCAAATAAAATAGCTACTTTTTAAAAATAAAGGTCTTAGAATAATTTGTTCTATCATATAATTTTTTAAAAAAAATTCCCTTCTTTATCAACGCGCTAAGTCCGTATGGGCTTCTCTGAGTACCATCTGCCATCAGGGTGCAAAGGATTATATATCCCCCTTTTATGTGATCTCTAGGAGTTTAGTTTACATATGTTAATTAATTTTATTTTAAATGCAGGAGATGAAATGTATGCTCTGCTGAGTAGTTTGCATTCCCTTTGGAGTATAATAATTCTTGTACCACAGAGGACTTGACTTGGATTTCACATCGCGTAGCGCTTGGTGTCTGTCTGTCTGTCTGTCTGTCTCTCTCCTATCTCTCTCTATTGGCACATGTATTTGATAATTTCTCAATCTTTTGTCCCTTCCGTTTTTCTCTTTTTCATGGTTTAAATAATTTGTTCTTTGCCCCCTCTGGTAGCGCTGTCCTTGTTTGAGAACATTTTGCACCGTTTTCCGTCCTTTGTAGCTCACCAGATGACACATTCTCCGTAGTGTGCAGCCTAGTGCTCACACGTCAGTCCCTCCCCTTCACGGAAAGAGGGACTTGCGCATGCTCTGTGAGAATTTCCTCTGTGTGATGGCATCGGCTCTTCTCAGGTCGAGGAGTGCGGTCGCTTTAGGAATGCCCTCACCAGTCCCCTCTCCTTTCCACCTCTTTTGTGTTTCGCTAAACAGAAGAACACTGCAGAAGAGCGTAGGAAAATCCCCAGACATAAGTTGCTGCTTACTTCTGAGGAGGTCATAGCACAGTTTTTTAACAGGAGATGGAAACGTTGGAGACAATGACGCGCAGTGAGAAAGGTGTTACTTGACACTGGCTTCAGAGCTGCGCTGCTGTTTGATCTGGGCCGCGTGTGTCCAGGCGGATGGAAGCCAAAGGAAAGTGGCAGAAGTTAAATTCAACTGGAATCAAAGAAAAATAATGAGATGATGACAAAAACTTAGAACTTCTGGATATAAGTATACTTTGGAAAAAGAGGCAAGGAGATAACATTGAAGAGTACTGAATGTGTGTAATAAATACATATATTTTTAGTTTTTTAATTCAAATTTTTATTGGAACATTATAAATATACATCATCACATTCAACATTGAGAGTTTGTACAAGAATATGACATGACTTGATTCTCATTTTTCCCCTTTCCCCACCCACCCTGCAATCCCCACCATCTATATACATAAGCTTTGTTTCCTTTTTTTTTTATTACTATCACATTCTTTTTCCCCTTGTTATTTACCCCTGCACCCTCTTTCCTTTTAAATATTTTCTATTTCACAATATCAGCTATATATACTAGAACTCATTTACATCTTTCTTTTCTTTCTTTTTCTTTTTCTTTTTTTTTTTTTTTT
>PVIR01005111.1:58679-74236 GCA_004026965.1 Petromus typicus | reverse complement strand
CATCATGTGCTTTGTCTTGATAGAGACAAGACACCTCCAGAACAAAGGCAAGAGTAAGAATTTCCCTGAGAACCCAGGTCTTTCCTCAAATCCAGACTGTCCAGGACACAGAATCACCATTGTGCAGATGCCACTTTCCTGTCTGTACAGGATGCAAGAGTGAATCTGCCGTCTGCTGGGAAGCTCTCTAGGACCGGACAGAAACACTCTGGATAAACTCCAGGGTCTCAGATAGGCAGACCAGAGCAGGAAGCTAACTCAACCTTCTCCTAGCAATTTTCTGTGTGGTAAACTTACTCCAACTACTTCCATGTTACTCTTGGTGACTGGAAAGAAACTTCTGTTCTATGTTTGAGGAAAAGAAAAAAGATGTATCTAGAGAATTGGCTGACTTTGACTTTAAGAGAAATTTTTATAAAATGATTTACTTGCCCAACACTTACCACATCTCTTTTTGGCTACTCAAGAAAATCCTGCACGTTGGGTACAAAATCCTCTAACTGTGTCATGGTGGAGAATCTGGGCTCTCTGATCAACTGAGCAGAAAACGTTGTTCTATGTTCTGTGCACTGTAGTCCACTGCAGACTGAGATGGAAAAGCAAACCATCTCAGGCCTGATTAAAACTTATGAAGACCTTTTTATGGAAGAGCAGTAGAGCACGCATCCCATGGTTGCTACAAAAACTATAAATTTTATTACCTAATTTCCAAAGAGTATAGTCCATTAGTGAAGAGGAAACTGTTTTAATAAGTTATAAATTACCCTAGTATTAAAAGTGATCCACATGATCTTCAATAAAAAAAAGACTACGGCCTTCACAGGATGGAACAGTAATTAATTAAAATGAAAATAGGGGCTGGCATTCCTGCTCATAGTTTACTTTTATATCTAACCTAAATCATCAAATAACCCACAGATTACATCTGAGGGACACTGTTTTCCATTTTGCAGGTGAGGATAAGTGACATAAGCAAAGAAAGAATAAAAATTCAAGTTCTTGAGAGCAAATGGCCTATTCTGAAATAACCATGTCAGATTTCACTAGCTGGAAGAGCTAGTGGATTTCACTTTGAAAATATAGAGAGAATATGTGGACATGATCTTTGGAACTGGACATGGTAGAAAGGAATATGAAATTAGAAGTAGAGCAGTATGGAAAAGATAAAGAGTATTATTTTCAAGTGCTTTATTTTTTATTCAAAAAAATACATGTTGATTGCAAAAACATAAGCAAGAAAAGTAGCTATACATTTACAAACCAAAAAGTAGCACTCCTCTATCAGTATTGATGCGCACACAGGGCTGGTCTTTGCTGTGTCTAGTTGGCGGTGGGCACGTTAGCACAGACAGCCTTGGAGACGCTGCTTAGGCTGTCTGCAGAGCGAGGCTGGCCGCGGGAGAGGCTAGGGCTGCTTGAGATCTAGGCCATGCTTTTTTATGAAGTCATACAATTTAATAGGATTGTCATCCTCCTTTTATGGTGGAAATCTGCTGTCACCATCCTTTCAAGTGAGTTTTCATTTTTCTATCCACTTTGAGCCTTTCCTGGAGTAAAAGCAAGGTCTCCCTTCTGAAAAGAGAAAGGCTGAAAATCACAGGACCTGCACGCCGATTGCTCACTGCACACAGGTCACTGAGCATCTCTACTCTAGAAAAGCTGAGAGGTCCCACCATGGTCCTGCCATCCAGACAGCATGAGCTGGTGCGATGAGGGCTCCTGGGTGACCAGGGGGCACCCAGCAGGGCACTGGTTTGGCTCCTTGTTCTGAAGGTGTTGACAAAGACAAGTGCACATTTCACTGCTTTGTTACTTGCTCCTCTATAGCTGCTGCTGAATTACCTTTCTCGCACAAGCCCTCGCTTACTCCATCAATGCACCCTGGATAAACTCTACCGTAAAACTGATTAAAGGTAGTGTCGGCTCCTTCCCTGCTTCACACATATTATCTGACTTTCCTTCCCAGTGGCTCCTTCAGGTAGTACCTACAGTCATCTCCATTTTAAAGATTTGGAAATTAAGACTTGCAGACATTCATTAGTTTGCCTAGGTTTATAAACTAGATTTATCTGGCACCGACAGCCAGCTTTCAGTGCCACATGCTACTACCTTGGAATATTGACCAAGGAAGGACAGTCGCAATGTATCAAGTTAAGTAGGTGCGGCTGGCCAAGAAGGCACTGGATGATCTGGTCCCTGCTGACCTTCATCTTGTCATCCTAGTTTCCCTGAACTTCGGCTCCCTTGTTTTTCAGGCTGGAAATAAACTGAGCTCTGTTTCCAAGGAAATCCTTCACACCTATGCTCCTCTCCACCCACAAAGCTGGTCTCTCCATTTCTAGTACAAAAACAGATTTCAGTATTTCTCTGTCAATATCACTCATCAAAAATAATTTCCCTGGCCACTGTGTCTGGGGTGTTGTCTCTGATGGTACAGCTCCTCCACCTTAGTTATAACAGGAACAACACAGTTTCAGAGAAATTAGTCCAAAATAATACTTTTCATGTGAAAATACACCTACATGTCCCCAAGCACACTCAAATGTAACTATATCCTTATCAGAAGCCTGGCATAAATATAGTCAAAAGAAGAAATGAGAAAAGTGCAAAGAAACTAAGAGTGTCCAGAGAGCATCACTCCCAGATTTTAACAGTGATTTATTTCTCAGGGAAATTCAGTTTGGAGGTCTTCTATCCTTCTGCTCACCTGCCCTTTCTAATCTTTGGTAATTAACATTTATTACTCTCATAGTGCATTTCAAAAACATAATGGCAATTCTAAAATAAGAAGTAACAATCCTTTTTTTGCAAGAAAACACTTTTTCGTTGAGCAGATGCTGTTCTTGCTTAGGTTTGTTCTATATGAGGCATCCAAAGTAATTCAGAGATTACTGTGTTGTTGCTGCCCTTTATAGAATCTTCTCATTTTACTTCTTGGTGGATTCAAAGGGTTGGAGGTAGAAGGAATGGATTCAACCAAAAAAACCAAAAGATAAGCAGTGCAGGAAGAAATGCCCCGCTCCTAGTCTCCCGTGAAGCATAGTGAACTGGTGTCACAGCAGGAAGTGGCACAAGGACCATCACCATCAGTGCAGGGGCTAAGACTCAGCCCCACTGAACCCAGCTCAGGCCCCACAGCCAGCAAAGGAGGTCCACGCTGGGGGCATTTTCTTCATATCTGAAAACTTCTCACCTGTTCAATGCTAATAAATGAAGAAAGCTTCCTAGGATCCAGATCCTAAAGAGTACAGGAATAGGGTGGCGGCTGGAAAATTCGCGGGACCTCCATGGCAGCAGGTTTTAATCTGCAGTGATGCTTTACCTGAAAATGCCATTTAAAGAACTTTTCATTTACTCCAAAGTAAATGAATTCTCCAGTTGGTTAATTGGGACAATATGCAATTATTTGGCCAAAGGCCAAAATACCTCCAAGGCCTTGCTGATAAAGATGTAGCAATGAGACTCACAGAGGGACATTTGGCAGGAACCACACAGATAGGGAAGAAATGCCTACCCTTAATAAAGGCAAGCAGATAAAAATAACATTTGCTGGCACAAGTATTCATGTATTCTAAGGCCACATTCTCCAGAGCAACTTGGGCTTACTTGAAGAGGAAATGTAGGGAACAAATATAAAATTTTAAGGAGGAGCCTATCAAATCATTGTGTTCCCCAATTCTCAAGTCCCAGAGAGTCGAGCATGGATGATATTGGTGTCAACACAGAATGGCAACTCTGCTACCTGAGGCCTCATGGACAGTGGGGCAATGCTGGAAATATCTACTTGGCTACAAATGTTTAACCCTAACATAACAACAACAACAACAAAAAAAATCTACCCAAAGCAAAAATGCTATGTAGATTTCCATAAATTACCTAATACATGATGGTTTCCATTCTAAATGAGTATTGGCTCCATTTCTGAAGCATTTTATCTGTGGTCATTATTAAGTATTCAGGGTTTCAGGCTTCAAGAGCCCAGTCTGCTGCTCCCACTGTTGAAACTGTTTGATTCCTGTACTTTTATCCAAACACCTTCCCGCTGTGGGTGGTTTTCTCTCTGCTCTTAGCTGCCAACTCATGGCAGGAAAGGGAAGAGAGCTCATGTGTGGTAGACGAACAGCAAGAAGAAATTATAGTGTGGGGACAGCAGGTCATCCTCAGGTTATCACCAGCTGCACTCACCACGTGACCTACAGAATTCGAGAGTAAATTTTGATCTAAAAATGCTAATTAAGAAAACAATCTAGGCAGAAAAAAAATAATTCATTCACCCCACAAAGTAGGAGCTTATATATTTAGAAATTTCAGAATAGGGGCTTCTTAGTGTTTGGTTTAAAAATGACTCTTTATAAATTTTAGAGCAAGGCGAAGAACAGATACAATTTCAGGCCTCAAACAGTGCCATGGCAGAGTATGTAAAACTTTCTGTAAGAACTGCAAGGGAGAACAGATGATCCTGGATGTGGCCTACAAAAGAATGAGGCACATTTTCCTTAAAGGTGTTAGTATTTCTGTCCTATTTTGGTGAGAAGCCGATGGACCAAAATAGAAATTTCCAGCCTTGCCTATTTGTCCATGAGGCCTTCTTCCTAGTTTAAAATTACTGAGACAGCCAATATGCTGTGAGTGTTTATATCGGATGCTGACAGTTGAGAAAGATGTTCTCCATCCAAATCCTAACTGAAAAATTAACTCTCTACATGCAATAAAAAACAAATGACTCAGAAGTTTATCGAGCACAAAACTGAGGTGGAATTCTTGTCATACAGCAAGGATGTGACTTTGCAATGATGTGTTACGGCTCGTGTCTAGATGTCTCCAATGCTGTATGTGGTCACAGGTCTTCAGAGATGGCTGGACCTAGAGGGTACGATGCTGGGATTAAGGCTGTGCATTTGCTCAGTCTACTGATTAGTATACTGACTGGTTTGCCATAGCTGTGAGTATGGACCCAGGCAGCCCTCCCTAGGCGTGGAGAGATGGGAAGGCCCATTCCTATACAGAGTATAAGGGACAGAAAGAGGCCCTTATGGCCACTTGCTGATCACTACTTACCTGCTGTGCTGCCTTCTGCCTGCCATGAACTGTTTCTGCTCTGAAATGCCTTGCAGCCAGCAGATGATGGGCTGAAACCTCTACAAACTGTGAGCGACAACGAACATTGCCTTGTTTAACTCTCAATGTCTGGTATTTTGTCAAGGAGAAAAGTAACTGAGACACTGAGCAGTGAGCCGGTGTGTCAATGAAGATTACAACCGGTGTCAAAGCACCAATGAAGAAGAGGGCTTCTCTGTTACAAAGTACCCACTAAGCCCAAATAAGTAAACCGTGGGTATGCTGGCTCTTCTTAATCTTTCAAAGTCATTTCATTGTACTACCTTACAAATAACAATGCCTAACATATAATTCAAATGAAACTTCTAAGCCCCAGCTTCTGAAAACTTTGGGGAAATGGTCCAAGAAGTCTACAAAGTTGATATACAAACTGAGAAACCTCACTATTAAAGTTTTTAAATGGTTATTCTGATGAGTTTTTCAGAGGTAGAGGTAAATCTGTACAGTACAGTTTCTGATTCACAGTCAAAAGGTAATGTATGCAGTTTTAACAATGTGAATACTCTCTGTTAAATATATATAAAGTTTCTATGCCCTCGTTTCCTTTAGGAGAGTTTCATTAGAGGCTTCCTTTTTTTCCTTCTACTAATTGATACTCAGTGTCATAATATAATCAAAGTAGTACTTATATAATTTTTAAATGAAAATACAAATAAACTTACACAAATATATTTTTAAATTTAACTAACTAGTAAAGTGTAGGTAGCTATTATATTCTAAGCCTTTAAATTATTAAGCATTTCTAACCTGAAATCCCATCAGCCTCTGCTATTCTTAATCTCTACCAGATGTTACCATTGTCATATGAAATGAATTATTATTTTTCTTTTAAAGAAATACAGTTTCAAGCTTCTAATATACATATATATATATATATATATATATATATGTAGAAGTTACTGTGTTTTCTTCTAATCATCTATCTAGGTCTTTTGTACCTATTACAGGAAACAAATTAAAAAGTTAAAAACAGGGTCTATTGCTTGGTTTGCTTAAATTTTTATTTTGTGCTTTTTCTCTTAAATAATTGATTTTCTCCTAAAAATAGGACAGGCATGACACAAGTTTAAGTGGAAGCTAGAAAACTCTTCAGGTGATGAAAAGTATTTCTTAGGAACATACATGTACAACTCTGCATAAATGTATGCTAGTGGAAGTACAGCAAGCCATCCTGAATATAATAGATCCTGATCAAACGCCTGCATTTCCTACTGCGGACCTCTCCCCTCCTCTCTTCTCAGGCAGCACTACCACTCACCCAGTTTGCACAGACTGAAGCAAACAATCAGAACACCCTCTGGTCAAACCTGATTTCTCTTTCTTTCCAAACCTTCACTCCTGCCTACCCTGCACAATGCTTTACTATGGATACCACCTTTGGGACAGTGTATCCTCCCATGAGAACATGCTGCACTAATGCTTTGACTCCTACTCCAGCCCACGAGGAAACCACCTTTCACCAAGAGCACCAGATCACTGTTCAAATGTTTCTTTTGCTCCCATTCTGCCTCCAAATCACCTATTTTCCACACAGGTCTACCGCACTTATGTTCAGCAGTTCCAAATGGTTTTCCATTTTCTTTCACTGAAAAAATTCTAAGTCCTTGTTGTGGCAACCCTTGGCTTCTCTCAGACTTCATGAGCTATCATCTTTGCCATGGCAACTCTCAGCGCTTCTGCACAGGCTGCACAGACCCCACACACTCACAGCTCATGGTCCTGACACACGCACGGTCCTTCCGCACTGTCTCCTTTTAAACGCCTTTTCCAATACCCTGTTTGAAACAGTGGCCCAGCAATATCAGTTGGGTGAAAAATGAGCTCTTGGTGGAAATGACAATTGTGAGATAAGATAAACAGAACATATGGAAAAGGAACACTTAGCTGCATATGGCATAAAAGAGGCGGCTCTGTTTTGCCTTGGGAAATGGAATTTTCTTTTTCAATGAAAATGATGTTGACGATACCAATACCAAGATGAGCCAACACTCAGTGAACACATGCCAGAAACTCTTCTAAGTGCTTCATAATACTCAGTGACAGATGAGTTGTAATATGTGGTTAATTCTTCTAACAACCTTGTTACGTAGGTGCACTATAAAGAGGGATGCTTTATATAATGCAGTAACTAAGACACAGAACATATCTAGAAAAGTCTGCTTACTCCAAAACAATTCAATCTGAGCAGATATACTTTAAAAGTACCACCAAAAATTATAAAATATAAGGCCACAGAAATGTTGAAGTCACTTTTATTTGTATAAGTCTGCTTCCTATAATAAATAACAGGTAGAACAAGTGATTTGAAAAATTCTTAAAAAGGTGAATTCCAATCATGCCATCACACACAGTCCCAGTGTAGAACAGAACAAAACACACTGAGCCACGGGGTGAGGGGTGATGTTTTCAAAGCACATGAAAACAAAACTAAAATATTGGCATAAGCTGGCTGCTAGTCAGCAAGAATGGCCTCAAGAACAGAGCAAAAAACTACCCTCACCTCTGGAAGGACATGGAAACTGTGCTAGAAGTCAACAGAGAACAAAGCAGTTTGTTTAGTTCTTTTCTACTGCACTATATAGAACCCTCTTCCGTCTCCTGCTTGGGCGACACGAAGTACACAAGCAGATGTGAACCAGACATTCTTTCAACTTTTCTCTGGATTCCACAGAGTAGAAAACTGGAATGAACTCAAAAGCAAAGAGAGAACTTTTGCATCTCAGTCCTCTAACTCGGGTCTACAGTCCAAGAAACCACACATTAGTTAGCCAGAGGTCTTTAGATCACAGCTTGGCTCACAGACTGGGAGGGATCGGCAACCTGGGGCATTTAAAAGGAACTCTAAAAACATGATTTTCATTGAGGTTAAAATGATGGTATCTATGACCTAAAGAGAAAATGAGGAGTCAATGATAAGTAAATAAAAAGCAAGAACTGCAAGTAGGGAGGAGCTACTCACATTGAGTATGGAAGAGTCAACAGGAACCCCAGTCTGGGGGACCTACCTCATTTTCAGTCCTAGCCCTAACAACCAACAGACTAACAATATCATAACCAATCAACATCTACTTTCATTTTCCCAGCAACTCTTTCAGGATTGAAAATATATTGATCTTACAAATAAGGAAAAAGGCTCACAGAAGATGACCTGTAAAAGACCACGGGTATTTGCAAGACACACCTGAGAGCTCTGGCTACTCAACTTCTCAAGAGAGCAGTCAGAGTGGGGGTTACAAAGGAAAAGAAACTGGTGAAACTACTGATTTGCTTCAAGATTAAAAAGTTGAAGGTCTGCTGGAGAGAATATAGGTTTATTATTTGGCTCCAGAGAATAAAGTAGAAAACATGGGTAGAGGGTAGAATTTCAGAAAGAATGAGACAGCACTTCAAAGACCTAGCACCACCTAGACATCAAATGCAAGACTGAAACTGGGAGCTATTCACTGAAGTCAGAGACTGGTCAGCAGCTACTGAAGAGTCAAGAAATTCAAACAAGACACAAGGACTGGACTGGGACCCATCCAAACTCAGATACCCTGGGGATAAGCATCTGCGGCCATAACTACGAAGGTACATCCTGGAGTCTGGCAGGTGGGTGCATCTCGGTCCTCAGGTTAGCCCCAAGATGCCCCTTTCTGATTAGCACTTCCTAAGTAGCACTAATAACTGATATGAACATTCAGCACAAGGCTTCGTGCTCTGCTGGAAAAACTGAGTAATTCCACTTCCATCTTTAGATTTTAACATGGAAAACACAACACAGTTGAACATGTTTGTTTTCTTTCACTCTGCACCACTACCCTGGAACAACAGTGATTTGTGCTATTGCTTGGACAAGGCCTTTCAAAGACAGCTAATGAGGCAGCCAAGCTCTGGTGGCTTAAACTCTCCAGATGGGTTTACTGGAGTGTTCGAAACAGTGCAACGCTGACCATATGATTTACGGTTCTCAGCAAACTTTTATCTTTCAACCAGTGTTAAGCACTATTAGCCAAACAAAAATACCAGCGACAGCAATCTGGGTGGAATCGATGGCTCCACACAGCATTTATCTCCCTACTGGTTGTGATATATTTACACCAGATTATTTAATTTAGTTTTCCTTTCTCATTTTAACCCACAGCTTGGGCATCTATGAGTGAAAGGGGAGAACAGCCTCATGCATGGCTTGTGCCTAATCTCATATGAGAAAACCAGCTGGCCCTACCCCTGTCTCACTTCTCCGAGAATGCTCCTGAGATACAAACCATGTTGTACACACACAGCTTGGGTGGTGAAAATGTGCTGAAGAACAGGTGCTCTGGGGCCATAAGAAAAAAAAAAAAAAGACCCATTTCTTTATTAGCTGGAGAATATGTAGTACAAATACCTTTTTGGAGCCTAAGGGAGCAATTCATGGGAGGCAAGAGACTTTTACATTATAACTCTGATTGCAAAATTAGACTCCTCTTTGTGACAACAGGGAGAACTTGGGCCAGTTGCTCAACTGCTCTTCACTGCAGGATTCTTTCCAGTGAAGAGCAGGTGATGATAACACCGGGCCCAGAATACCAGATGGAGAATTAAGTGAGATGTTGTCTACAATCCGTGACAAGTTCTTAGAAAATTCTCAGTCAAATGTAAATAAGTCGGTGTTATTTTAATTTTTTATTGACTCCCTTTAGAACTTTCTCTCCAGTGGTAGACGTTAGAATCACTTGATTTACAAATACCCTCTCCCCTTTTGGCCACCAGAAAAATCAGCCATCCTATCTGCTGTCACGGCGTCTCACTCTGAAGGCCTGATGTCTTCACATCAGCACCCATAACCATTGAGCCATAGTCCGAGAAGTGTAATAAATCAATGTTTATTTCTCCTATTTGTGGAAATGCTGGGATGCCCAAGATCAAGGTCCCAGAAGGTGTTCATCTGAAAACCCCCATCCTACTCTACAGACACCTCCCTGCTCCCTGTATCTTTAAATGGCCAGCGACAGAGATCTCCACACTCTTGATCTCCTCTCAGAAGGATGGTAATCCCTTCAAGAGGCCTCAATCTCAACATCAACTTGCAGCCAAAGCCCCACCTCCTTATGCCATCATTTCAGGGTGAAGGCTCAACCCATGATCTGGAAAACACGCTCAGTGCACAGAACTGGATTTCTCTCAGTAACAAGCAGATCTGAAACTTCTTCCCTGCTTCCTATCTATCATCCTAGAAAATAATCTTTCCTTTTCCTTTATTTAGGAAGAAAATCTTGGTCTCAGGAATTCAGCAGGAAAGCCCCACCTGGGAGCAAAGGGGAATAATACAGAAGCAGTGAGATTAGTCATCCAATGATCAGCAAAGAAAGTGAGTTTACTATGCCTAGGACTAGACACAAGTACACACACACAAACCACACACACACACACACACACACACACACACACACACACACAGACACACACTTCTGGGACTGCCATCAACATGGCTAGGTGTGCTCACTAGCAACCAATCTCTGTGCTTCTTCTATAAAAATCACAAATTTTGAAATAGACCAGCCCTCCCTTACCTCCTGCAAGCTCCTTACAATTTTCAGACTTAAGAGACTTGGTCAAAGATTCTGCTTTAAGACCTCGTGTACTAAATTTTTTCTACCTGCTGGGGAAGCATCCACATACAAAAACAAGATATCTTAGTAATATGAAACCAACACTTCTTATGAGAAACTGTACATATTGACCCATTTTCTGGCACTAGTGTCACATGCTCCCTTCCTCTTGATGCTAGAAGCACAAGATGGCACCAGCAGCTGGTCTGCTTCCTGTTTCCTGTTTCCTGCATCCTGCATCCTGCTTCCTGCTTCCTGCTTCTGGGGAGGGGCTGGACACTGAGACAGCAAAAACCAGGGAAGACAGGGTTTCAGTTCCCACAGACCGCAGCCCCCAGTCACCAGGATCATGTGTGACATCAGCACCCTGTGCCAGCGCACTATGCTAATCTAACTCTGTACTTCCCGTCCTTGCTTCCTTCTCCTGTAAGATTTCTCCAGTAGGGTGCTGACCTCAAGGAGAATTGATAAGCATTTCTCATTTTCCAAATACAGAACCGTGCTCATCAGATCACTGCTTAATACCTATTAAAATATAAATAAAAAGCTTAGGTAATCCAAAGGGAAAAATCATTTCACCAAAGCCTTCTCTAAAACTGATCACTTTCTGTCATGACCGTTTCTAACTGACAATATGCCAGGATTTCAGGCAGACTCGCAAACAACAGCACATGCCCTGCATATCTTCATGGTTAGCATTTTCTCAAATTGCCCAGCAAACTCACCTGTCCCTTGAAACATTTACTCTCGAGACAGTAAACTTTGTTAAATGAAGCCTACAAAGACAACAAGCAAATTGATGATAGCCTCATTTTAGCTATAGATTTATACACTGTCAATGTATAAATAACATAAACATTTTATAGAAACTCAAATTTGCAAGGGCAGAAATATCAGTATCCACTTGCAAATCTCGGCAGTACCATCCCTGCTTGTGTGGATAAGCACACTGGGTGGCCTAATGCTGGGTCTGGATCCCTGCAAACTCACAGTATGCAACACATTGTCTCACATTCACCATTTCTCACAGATTCATCTGGCTTGGTTTCTGCAGGGGCTTTCATCAATAAATTTGCATAAACAGTAAATGAAATTATTTTGCCAAGTCAGCAAGCCATTTACAGAAGGAAGTACATTAAAATAGTTCTGTTGTCATACATGTTTAAAGTACATAAACGTATAGAAGATTTCTCTCACTTTTCTACTTCTGTTGAGAGAGCCGAAAGTCAGGTCCACAGCTGAGGTGAACTGCATATATCTGACTGTACACAAGCATCGAGATATACAGACTGTCTGCACCAGGCATCAGCAAGACACCCAGTGGTGGAGTCTCCGGCCACTCAGGCAGCTCGTGGACTCACCAGGGGTAGGCACTTTGTCTCAGGCTGCAGGCTACATGGCCTCAGGATGGCACAGCCCCCTCGGCATTGTAATCTCACTAAAACACACCAAGCACTGCCCCACACATGCATCTCTCCAATGGCTGTCTCTCCTTTAATCAGGGCACAAGATCCTTCCTGCAGCATCCAGCACGTCCCCCTCCCCCTCCTTAGCAAAGTGATACTGGACCCCAGGCTGGTCACTGAGACTGAGCCAAGGAGTCACCATGACAACTTATGGTTCATCCATCTGCAACACCAGTTTGTACCGACGAGCTAAACACAAGTGATGAAGCTTACATCTACTTTTCCATTTTAATCTAAACCAACAAAAAATTTTATGTGAAAAATATAATTCAGTGGAACTAAGTTCATTAGGAGTTGAGGCAAGGGGGAATCCTGGAAAAACCATAGATTATACAGCATAATTTTCAAAGGTTATCTACTGTATTTTCTGGAGCACCTGTAAGAGACAGTCTTACTCCAAATTCAGAGAAAGACATCAAAACTTGTGACATGATCTAAAATTAAGAATTTATCAATCACTTCTAAAACACTATTTCAACTCTTATTGAAACCATAGGCAATTTAAACTAAAAAGTTAATAAAATTATAAAGAGAAAAAAGAAACAAGTGAAAATGTTAAGAAAATTAAAGTTGACTATATTCACATCAGTTAGTATGTACTGTTTTTAACAATTTGATATATTTATGCCCAGTGTTTATTTCACAAAACAGTTACATCTTTATACCTGATTTTCATACATCACATAGTACAATATTTTTTTGCACTCTGATTTTATGGAAGTGAGTTGTAAGGCCTATATGGTAAAAGAAAAATTGTATCAGTAATCTCTCGCAAGTATTTTCTGTGATGAACTTTCTTATACAAACAAAACCTCTTTAAATACATTTTAAAGTGGAAATATTGGACAGAATATGCATGTTAAAATATTTCACATCACTCCATACTTCAGTCCATTGCACCCTGTATTTAATAACGCTGGGTAGCATAACAAATGCTATTGCCAGGCTGTCAGAAATAGGTGAAGTTAAAATTTTCTGAAAATAATTTTGCCTGCACAGAGTGTAATGCATGATTCCTGGAGGGGTGGGGGGGCTGAGCTGGATACCTTCAGACACAGCCCTCTCTGTCAGGAAGAAGCAACAAGGGCAGGAAGTCACTCCCGTGCCCTCTAGAGGACGCTCTACTCCTCCCCCTGAGTTTACTGGCGCCAGATGCGCCTTGATCCCCTGGTTGTTCAGTCATGTGACTGTCATTGCACAGCTCTAGCACCTTCCTTCCCTCACTTCCCGTCTCCTCTGTGCCCGAAGGATGAGGTTCCTGTAGTTCTGAGGTGCGACTCTGCCTGTGCCAGGGCTGCCACTCTGGATCAGTGGACCCTCCCTCCCCTCCATGCAATCCTGATGGCGCCTCAGAATCACCTAGGCGACTTTAGAAACAACTGATGCCTCTCACCCCCACCCCTGAAAGGATCTGGCTGGTCCACCATGGAGCTGGCCATAAGTTGCAGTATCTTCTGCCAGGACTCAAGTGCGGGCAGGTCTGCGAAGTACTGATAACATCAGCACCCCACTGCCATCTAGGAGAAACTCTGCAGGTCCTCCATGTCTCTGCTTTTCATTGATGATAAGAGTCTCCACGTGCGCCACCCCATACCACTAGTTTTTTAAAAACTGATTTTTTCCATTAATTCTGCACTGTTTCCAACCACCTTCTAAAGATATCCACTCACACACCCAACAAGGCTACAGAACACTGGTGCAAAGAACTATTCCATTACCCCTGCCTCCCGCAGAATTCTCCAAAGCCTGCTTATTCTCACCCCCACCTTAGAGAATGATGCCAATATTCACTTCTTACTCAGGACGGAAATGGAGGAAAGAGTCTTTGATTCCTTGTGCCTCCTTTTCCTTCTACGTGGATCCTCTGCTTCCCTCCAGGACACGTCCAATCCCGTGGTACATCACTCCTGCCACACGCCACCGTGAAGCCTAAGCTGCTGCCAGCTCTTGGCTGGAATCTGCCCATGGCCTTCTGGTTGACCTTCCTGTCGGAGAGTCACACTTTGTAACCTAAACTACGACTATTCACACCTCCAAAGTGAGCCTTAAAAGCCAGAAGCTGTGCCAGAGCCTCCGGAATCCACGCCCTCCTCCGCCCACCCCACTTCCTGTCCCTGTGGGGTACGGCCATTATGCTTACACACTGATCATCTTTGTGTCCTGAAGTACTCGTTGAGTTTTCTTCTTCCTCATTCTGGTACTTTTCCTCCTCAGATGTTCACATTATGTTCACTGATGTCTTCTCATCAGTGGGAACTCAATTCAAGTATCACAGACTCAAGTCTTCCTTCACCACCTGCCCGAATTCAAATTTGCTGCTCTATCATCCTATTTGACATTTTTCAGTCACAGAAATCATCTTCCTTATTGATACCTGACGTCTTTATTAAAGTGGGTGTTCCAAGAGGCCAAAGCTTATGTTAATCTCCATTGCTCTTGTCGCCCTTGTGCTGGACACTAAAGAGACATCTGTCAGCAGCGAACACATTTCTCACTTTTCCGTGGCTGAACAAAATGGTTGAAAGCCACAAGGTCAATGTATTTGTCTCAAGTTGACAGAGGTCCACGGCTGGGCAGCTCCACGGCAGACATGGCACCACAGAAGGCATCATGGATGATGAAAGCTGCCAGCCCCACAAGCCTGGGGAGCCATCTTCTCTGACTGGGTCTGTCTGCAACCACACATCGCATGACTGGCGAGCTCAGGGCCTCCACCCAAAGCCCATCTGTGAACACACAGCCTTTTAGGGGCATTTTAGATTCAAACCACAATAGCAGGTCCTTACTAAGCAGCTGAAAATACAGACTTTCAAGAGCAGCTCCATGAGAGGAATGAGGTAACCTGCTCATGCCACTAACTTCTCTGAACAGACTCATGATGCCTTAGCCATCAGGAACATTTTCTATCTCAAAACGTTGTGATACAAATGGAAAAAAACAAAGCCTTAGATTTTCATGTTCTGAAAATTAAACCTATTACGTGCCAGTTTTTAAAAAGTATTTATAAAGAAATGAGGAAAGTGGAAAGAGATCAGAAAAAGTCATTGAGTTTTACTTTTCTCCAGAAAGACAAATCATCTAACTTCATCTCAGCACATCAAATTTCACTTAGTAGCTGGCAAAGTCTATCAACATTTACTGTGGAGGAAACACTTCAGAAAAGTAATCACTACTCAGCCCTGGGAAACAGTTCTTAGGCACAACTGGCCTGAGGAGCAGCGTGTGGACAAGGAAGGAAAGTGAGTTCTTAGGCTTCAGGGACACTTTCTCTTCTCTCTATTCACACCACTGAGTCGGGAACTAGGATATCAGAGGTCAACACTAGCAGACTCAGCCGGAGCATGCCGTCCTCCATTGCAGCCCTTGGGTTGGATGTGTGCCCTTCTCAGAGGCTGAGAGA
>PVIR01005111.1:0-58579 GCA_004026965.1 Petromus typicus | reverse complement strand
GGCCTTATACTAATGTCTAAGTTACTATTCATGTAGCACCTCACTTTATGAGATTGTTAACACCAACAGCATGTACCACAGCCTTATGCGCTGAGAAGTGGGCATTATTTTAGCTTCTATAAATGAGGAAATAGGGCTCATGGAGGCTGATGCCACTAAACTCACATATTTAATAAAAAGAAAACCTGGATTCAACATGGTCTTCCTAACTGACATCTTCAGCCCCTTCTATACAACACATTTTCATAGATGGAGGAGACTCACATCACTAGAAGTGTAGCTATGATCAAAAGAAAAGTGACAACCATTCCACACATTCCAACTCTAATTGCTGATTTTCAACCTAATTAGATAGTAATAGCATCTAGAATGGAAAACTAAACAAAAAATTAACATCCAAAATAAAGGGAATCCAACAAAGAGTCACTCAATCAGTGCAGTGTGTCTGGACCAAATCTGGGCCCATCAATCCACTTGGGGTATGATCAGAATTTATCTCTGTGACATAACATTTGCAAGTCTGCTCTCTTACTGGGGAAAAAAGAAGTAGATGCTAAAGCAACAACCCTCAGTCTTAAAACTCTGATAGTTAAAGGACTAATTTGTCAATCTAAAGCCTCAATAGTCAGATTTTTAAACCCAAAGCAAACTGATAAACACATGGGCTGTGTGACAGTGGTGTGATGGCAGAGGCAGCAGGCCTGGCCTTGCTGCAAGAGGAAGCAGAGGCTCCTTCCTGGTCATGGGGCATCTGTGAAACCGAGGAAATGATGCCAAAGATGGGAACTCAGGGTGCCGGCGTTTCCCTGCCCTTTCTCAGTAGCCCTGTGTTGATCACGGCGCATTGGAAGAGCCAGTGTCACTTGGAGATCTGATGCTCACTCACCTCTGGGTCTCCATGCGCCTATTAGCTGGAAGAGCACTGCACACGAGGTCGATCAAGGATGGACCTCCCCAGAAGGAGCCTCTTCTCCAGCTCCACACCTGCCCCATGATGGAGCACGGCCTCGGCCAACAGAGCAGTAGGAGAAGGGAACACCAGGACGCCTCAGACAGGATGAAGAGGAGGAGGAGCAGCCCAGGTACTGTCTATACTAGAGAATATTACAACTTCTGAACTTTATACTATTTGAAATTGTTTTGATTTGTCTATGTGTACGCCCTGGAGCTTCTATGATGGACTAAACTATGTCTCCCCATTTCTATGTGGAAACTCTACTTCCAAGGTGCCTCAGAAGGTGACTGCATCGATAAAGGACAAGAGATGCTTACTTCAAAATGCATCTATTATGTTAGACTCAAATCCACCCAGACAAACAGCCCTCTGAGAAGAGAGACTCACACACACACAGACACTGGAGGCAGCCATCTGCCAGCTAATTAGAGAGGCTGCAGAAGTAGCTACCCTGCCTCGAGGATTGTACCTTCTACTCCCAGCTTCTGTACCCATGAGAAGGAGGCCGTGGTCCAGCAGTGTCCCAGGCTGGCAGCCAGAGCTGACTCCAACAACCTCCACGCTCACTTAGTCAAGAACAGGTGCACTACATCTGTCACCCGAGGTTTCCACCCTCTCCCTGCACCTCCACCGCAGGACAGAGAAGGAAGCCTTCGCAATAAACATGCACAGCACATCTGCAGTACTTTGAGGCTCACCGCTGGCTGACAATATGCCAGGTTGCGAAGATGCCCCTGAAGAAGTGGCAGCATCATGCCCTAAAGGCCCCGCAGACAGGATGCGTCCACTGCCCTGGGCTCTGGCACTGGCTAACCAGGCTCACTCTCTCTCCTCGTTAGAGAAAAACAGGACGAGTCACCAAAGTGACATTCTGTTGATACTTCACCAATGGGCAAAGGTTTGTTTTGCTGTTAAACACAGACCATGCCTAGACTGCAGAGGGATGCAGAAGTACAGACACGCTGCCACTTTCCTGGCAAAATTGAACCGCTCAATTTTTCTGGATGAGAATTCAGAAATTTCATATTTAAAAATTAAATTTTTATAGCTACTGGCTCCAAAATTTCCATTCTGTGCTGTGAATGTGCAGGATAGTATTTTATATATTAATGACCAAATGGAAATGAACTACTAAATTCTCATTGTGATAAGCATATTGTGCTTCAATATGTCTATATATTTCCGCAGAGAGCCATTAAAAGTATAGTTTGAGGTGTTCTTGACAAAGAAATATTCTAATAAAAATTGCCAAATGCTACCCTAAAGAAGTCTTAACATGTAATTTCATTTTTGTGTATACAATGCATATACACAAAACAAATGGCTAATGTTCAAAACAATAAAGAATAATTATTGCAAGACAGGTAGATTGTTTTACTTTTCACGGCTTAAATTTCCAACTTTTTACAGAGAGCACACTATAATAATAAGTACACTTAATAAAAGAGGACAGTGGAAAAATATTAAGTAGCCACTTCCTATCTGAACTATCACTGGCTTTATCCCAGCTCAGAGCTGTGTTCTAATCCAGTGAATGAAATTATATCCTCAAATAAGAATCCCCAGACTACCCAACATAGCAGGATGTAGTTGTTTTACACCAAATCAGATGCCTAATTGCAGCCTAGATGTACCATTTCTTAGTCCTCTCTTGTTCTTGTAACACTTTCCGAAATCATCACCCAAGATGTCTGTTTCATTAAGGGATAAGATATAACTAGGATTATAACTATGTAAACTCATTTACACTTCCACATAAAACATTTTGTGCCCAGCAGTAATTCTTTCAGGACTGCATACCCATTTCCTATACATATGTAGTATTGTATACTTACACAAGCACTATCTTATATCTACTGTAACATATACATGCAGGCTGTGTGCGTACAGTCTGTTTGTACTGGGGCAAGTGTGGATGAAGTTCAAGTCCGCCTAGGCCAAATACATCACACACTTATTTCCTAGAACCGTGTGCCTCCATAGACCTGGTAGAAATAAATGATACTCTGAGCACCACCCCTCATCTAAGCTGTACCTGGGCTAGACCTGCCTCCTCCACATGAGACTCTTGTAGCTTCTTCTCGGAAGACATAAATAGTTTCGCCTTTAGATGCCACTGCCCCTAACCAATCACCGCATGGCACAACCCTCTTATCCCTTTCCCCACCCACTAGCAGCTCCACCTCGTGTCTATATGAGATGTACCCCATGCTCAATAAAGTGGAAGTGTTCGTGAAAACTACCCCGCGTCTGGTGTATGTGACTGTCCTGGGCTCGCCCTCCTGGTCTGAACTTGTCCTCCTTCAACGACAGGGAAAGGTTAGGAATTTTTTCTTAACATAACCAGCTCCCACTGGCAGAGCAATACTGTACAATAAGACAGGCCTTTACCTTGCCTCCACTTTTTAAAAATATTTTGTAACAGAGATGTTAACAGTCTGTGCCTCTGAGCAGTGCTCCTGCCCAATGTACAAAAATATTCTGTAACTGAGTTTCAAATGACCTGTTGGGAATGTTCTGCTGACTCCACCACTCTGCTCCAGGATGCATGCTCGCCCACCCCATGGACTGCTACAGAAGGTGGCTCCTGCTTCCAGCCGAGCTCTCTGATTTCTAAATACGAAGCCCAGCTGCATAATAAATGGTTATTCTCCACCTCTTTGAGTGACCTTGAGATTCTCCAGTCTTCAAATTGTGTCTGCTCCAACATGGAGCTGTGGCACTGGGCTGTGCCTCAGAGTTGGGGCACCTGGCAACAGCACTGAGCTGTTCCATTTTGCCACAGCACCACCTATATAACATAGCAGACCAGTAAATGATGAACTCCTAAATACCCTACATGAATATGCCACGAACTGAAACTGTGTGTGTATTGAGAAAGAAAAAATGCAGAGAAGAGACAGGAAACAGAGCGGAAGAGAGTGAATGTGGAATAGTAATTTAGAGAATCTCACTGAGATTTTGGTCTTAAGTTTCAAGCCTGTATTCTTGGAATCTTCCCCACAAGGAGACTCAAGGACCACTCTGCTGAATAACTGCTTTTGCAGAAGAAGAACCTAAGCCCAGGGATCCATTAGTTTACCCGGAGATTTGGAACAAGGAATTGAGCAGCACAGCTGAGCTTACATACCCCAAACCCAGCAGGGGTTCCTCTGTATCTTCAAAACTTTTCTCCCTTGCAAAACCACTCTTTTAATTCTCCCCTTTCCAGTTTTCCATGGAAGAAGACAACACATGTAACAAACACAACTTTTGTAGGAAGGAACACTAAACCTTCCAGAAAGAAGCTCACCATTCTTTTCTCAGTCTTCTATTTATTATTTTTTATTTTTTATTGAATTCTTTATTGGTACATTTTATATACACATCATGGTCACACTCAACATTGAGAATTTGCGTCAGTATGTGACGACCTAATTCTCATTTTTTCCCAGTCCCCTATTCACCCTATAACTTCCCACCCCCATATACATAAGCTGTTTTCTTTTTCTTGTTTATTTATTTAATATATTTATTTATAACTGAAACTAGTATGATTTTTGTTGTTGTTTTTTCCTTGCTTGTGGAATGGGGATCAAACCCAGGACTTGCCCTTGCCAGGCAGGTGGTGGCACCACTGAGCTACATCCCTATCTCCTATCTAGGATAGGAGCTAAAAATGGAAATCACCCCCTAGAGATATGGACCAACATCTTCAACTTCACCAAGGTCTTTTGTTCACAGTGGATAAGATGGCAGAATATCATAGAGGAACTCAACTGGAGAGAACAAGTCACACGACTTCCAAGTCTTTTCAGAGACCTGGACGTGGCTGTACTGGCAATGGCACACTGCTGCCCCAGCAAGTGGTATATGGGCAGAAAGCAGAGCCACAGCCACAGGCAGGACTCACTTTCATTCTTTGAATCTGCCTCTTCCTGGACATGGCAGCAATCATGTCATCTAAATGCAAAAACTTCTCAAATATTCCAACAGCCAGACTTCCCCAGAATGAAAGCACCTGTTTTGAGAAGGTCAAGAGATTTGCTTGATCGCATGGAGCAGATAACTGAGGGTAAAAGTGGACTTCTCCGCACAGGAGTGAGAAGAAATTGATGAGACTGCTAGAATACTCTTCTGAAAATGAGCATGTACACTCTGTTTTCATGTAATTTGCTGCAAACCTTGTAGAGGAATGAAGCAGTTCTAGTAGAGAAGCCAAGGATTTTATGTGGCAAAGAAGTAAGTCTGGAGAAATGTGAAAGAACTGTGCTAAAACTCAGCAAATGTTCTCAGTGAAAAGTATCACTGGCCAAAGATCACCTTTTCAACGGCTTGCTCACACGGAGGCTCCCTTTCACCACACAGACCTCACAGAGTGGCAATTTAATTCAATTTTCACAATGGGAGTGCAATATATAAAGACATTCTGCAGTGAGCAATTAAGGTCTTCAACACGTAGATGTGTAGCTATTTTATGGCAAGCAGGATATAGAACACACACATGCACTGGGAACATCATTTAGCTACTGCACAATTGCATTCTGGAGCACCGAGGAGAAACAAATTGCGAATGGGTATGTGTTCGATAACAATTTCTGCACAGAAGGATAAGAGAAGGACTACAACCATCACGGCAGAAGTTCATTTTGAAAAGAAAACGTGACATACGTACAAATCTTTGGTCAGATAAAATTATTTTAACGTCTTCTTAAGATTTATTTTCAGGATTGGTACTCAAGCACAATATTCATAGAGTTTCATCCTAACATCTCAAATTTTATTGGTAAAACATCGAAGTCATTTCAGTAGTAACAGTTTTTTTTAAATTCTGGTACTCAGGATCCAACTCAGGACCTTGCACTTGTGAGGCAGATGGTGGAATCACTGAGTTAATCTCTGGCCCCATAACATGGTTTATAAAAACTTATCTTGGGGTTTCAAATTTTAAACAAATTGTACATGTTCCTTCTCTCCCTCACTACAAATAAACCAGTATCACTTCTATCAAGAGAAGTAGCCAAAAGGCTGAAATCTCTCTTTCCATTCCATTAAGGAAATACTTAGGTACCAGCCCTTGCCTTGCTCCAATGCAGAAAATCCAGGAGAGGCAGCAGCAGGAGTCCGGGACCTCTACAGCAGCTCGGCCTGGTTGACCTCCTCTCTTTAGGGTTAACATTTCTGTGTTATCTGGTCATTTAGAAGTAATAGAGCTCCTCAGACTTTTACAATGCTCAGCCATTTGCTGTGCACTGTAGAAAACAGCATTTCATTATTTATTGTAAATTACTCAGAGACGCTCACAGGGCAGGAGGGGCATCCGTGTGGTCTCACAGAAGGGCCCTGAGAAGCCCAGTGATGCAGGAGAGACACAGACTCCACTCTGCCTCTGCTAAAAACCCTGAACTACTTCACTGCTTTCCTTTCTAAAATCTCCCCCCTGACCAAATATACAAAGATTGGACAAATAACTAAGAATACTCACCTTTATCCAAGTCAATAAAATAGACAGAAAATATTCTAAGCAAGTAAGACCAGCATATGTCATCTGGCGTCTTATAAATGTTGCCATCTGTAAAATTACCTGATCAGTAAAACAGCCCGGGTAAGATGCCACTGGCTATTAGTGCTAATTTAGTATTTCCACTGGTATGGCTTCGCAGCTCCTCTACCTGGTAAGAGCGGCAACCTCAGGACTATGAATGTCATTCTCCACTCAGGTTTTTCACGGTGAACAGAGTGGTGACATAACTAATTTTAGCTGCTGGTACGTCAGCTCACAGATGTGGTTCTCCTCCTCTGACAGGAGCCCTTCGGCAGGCCCACCTCCAGCACCTCCTTCCCGGACCCTCAAGCAGGATCAGCGCTGGATCCAAAGGTTCCAATGAGGATCCCGAATGGAACCGGAAGGGTGACGCGGCAGTCTGTTGGTGCAGGGTTTTTTGCCTCTGAAACTCTGAAGGCGGTCACAGGTTAATTCAGGTGAAGTAGTACAATCAAGGGGTTCTTCTTGTTGTTCCCCATGTATCTCTACTTGCAAATTTTTTGATATTCGAAAGCTGTTATTTTGGGTTCAATCTAGGGCTGTGTTGACGTGACTGGATAAACTAAACATCCTTAAAAACCAGCAATTCCAGTGCTTTTTGCAGCACTCTGAAACAGCACTGGAATGAAGTCAATCCTTAAATAGACCCCGCACCAATCAGAAGCCACATCTTTAAACAATTTGGCACATGTTGGCCTTGGAGAATCTTTAAAATCCACGGCCTGCCCCTCCCTCCAAGTCACTGCACGTTCGAAAATCCTAGAACCTGACTCCCTGGCACTGCACCTGAGCATGGCTTCACACGGCAGCCGGGCGATGTCCTCTCTGAGCCCTAAAGGAAAGGTGAGGCTGCACCACTACTCCCAGCAGAGGGCCCGTCCTCCTTGGCGCCAGATCCCTCCCTGGCCCCTAAGAGGCACAGGATGCCAACTTCTAGCTCCCCTCCAAGCTTTCACCCTTTACCCTACTTCTCCCTTTTGAAACTAAGCATGTCAGCACCAACCACCACTTCTGGTATGGCCCAGCTCTGCATGTTAGAATCATACATGGATGTACTCCACTTTTCCCCAGGACATAGCTCTGCTCTCAACAAAAACCAAACGGGCACATGGATGTGTTTCCTGAGTATCACACACTTTAATGTTTACACAACTATGACAGAAGATACACTCAGGCTATAAAGATGGTTTTACAGAAACATCACCAAAATGCCTGAAAGAAAGCTTTATTTAATATAAACATAAACAATCCAGATAGAAAGAATTCAGTGAAAGACACTCGATTATTACAGTGGGTCTCCCTGAGCCTAGATCCTGAAACAAAGGAAGCTGTAGACGTCAGAGCATCTTGTCTTGGGATCTGTCAGACTTTGAAGGCTGAAGAGCTAAGAACAGCATCTATAAATGAGACACAGGCCGCCACCCTGATGGCACAGAGTGCCAAGGGCTTCAAAGATCCTTCTTTTTTTGAGTTTGCCTTGATGCACATAAAGAGCGCACACACTGTCAGAGCACAGACTGGTCAGTTCGGATGCACTGAACTCACGCACATAACTGGTTTCCAGAATGAGGATACTGTCCGCACTGCGGTGCTCAACTCCTTGGGTCCCCACCGCTCTTCCACTTACCACCTGCTTTCTCCCCAAAGAAATTATTTTCTTGACCATTCACACTTAACCACTGAGTAAACAACTCTATCTTTGCTCTGGCCGTCTTTGTTCGCAGTTGTCTGTGGACCACCTGGGGGACTTTGAGGACAATTATTTATGTGGTGTAGAAATCATCACTTTCCAAAGGAATTTAGAGTTTATCTATGCAGGCTCCAACTCATTGACACTGTAATTCTATGACAGGATGATATCATCAGGAAGATCTTTGAATTAATCATCCCATTGGTACAGACAAGACTTGAATTCTATTCTTTAAGCACAAGGACCCCTTGCGGTTTGCCTACATGTCATCCTTGAAATAGATCAGGTAATGAGTTAACGTATATACAACTAATTGGTTACAACTGGCTATATCCATCCACAGCAGGTTACTAAATACTGCCAACCTCTCTGCAGGATGAAAGAGCCATTAAATCACCCACTAAGCTTCCTGTCATCACTTATATCTTTAAAAGTTCAAGGCCAGTAATCCAAGGCCCAGGGCAAACCACTCTGCTCTCAGGGAGGCAGTATTTCCCACAAGCAAATGAAAACGTTTTATTCCTATACATCTGCAACTCATGGTGGGAACTCAGCTCAGTCAGTATAGCGCTCACACCAATTAACACAGAAACTCTTAAAATGGAAAGAAAAAAATCTAAATACTTCAGGGAAGCAACATCAATAACTGAACTTATTCATGAAGCTTATTTTCTATTTTCCCAATAGTTTAATACCTTCAGATTAGAAAGATAAGTCAGTATGCATCGTTTAAATATGCTTACTGCATATACTTCCTGTCCACTAATCTACATAGATTAAAAACTAGCATTTTAAAGCTGGGCATGGTGGCTCATGCTTTTTATCCCAGCACAGAGGCAGGAAGATTGTTCTGAGTTCGAGGATAGTGTGGGTTACCTACTGAGTGCAGGGGGAGGCTGAACTACAAAGCTACAAAGTGAGTCCCTGTCTCAAAAAACTAACTAAATAAATAAATAAATATTGGCATGTTATTGACTTTTTATCTCAAGGATTAGATACATTATTACATAATAGTGATTGTTCAGTATCCTTAAAATTATCATAAACAAAATTTAATAGCTTGTAGTACCTATCTCAAAAATAAACATTTTCTTCTTTAACCTGTAATATACAAAATTTAATGTGGAACACATAAATGCAAAATACTTAGCCATACAGTTCAAGACTTTGAAGAACTATTTTCTGTCTTATATAGAACCATATCCATAATGTATACTGTAATTTTTCAGATTCCCTTTATTTACTGTGGATTGAGAATTAGAGCCACTTGAATTGCTTATGGATATATATTCTCCCTTCAACTACTAAAATTTATTCCATCAATATTTTTAAATATTAGTATCACTTTTAAAGTGAATTATCATACTGGAGTATTTCCAATATAATCAATTTAGTTTTAATATAAACTACAATTACTTTATTAGCTCACAGAACTAGTTCATATGGTTCATATATCTATTTATATATAGTACCCAATTTCAATAATGAACAACCAAATGAATAGGTTTGGGAGCTAAGACTAGTAAAAATACTCCATATTGGATGAAGAAAAGCATCTATCTAGCTATAGCTATTTAGTATGGAAGAAGCACTGGTCAAGTATTAAATACAAAAGCAGAGAAGAGTATCCTAACAAGTCAGTTAAATAAAACTCAGTCCAAATAGCACACAACATAAACATGTCTGTGCCTCTTTTCTTTTAAGTTCAATACCTAGATTTTGGTAGCATGCAAACAAAAATATTTTGCTAAAAATAGTTACGTTTGAATGGCCAGGGATTTAGCTCAGTGGTTCCAGCGCCACCTGTCTTGCAAGCACAAGGCCCCCGTTTTGAACCACATACTGCAATGCTGGGGGTGGTGACTCACGCCCACCAGCAATCAGTAGGACATACCACAGTGCTGGGCATGGTGGCTCCTGCCTGTAATCCCCGCACTCAGGAAGAAGGGGCAGGAGGATTGCTGTTTGAGGCTGAGCTCAGGACCAGCCTGAACTATAAAGCGAGACCCAGTCTCAAAAACAAGACAAAAACAGTTATGTTTGAGTAGGCCATTTCTCCACCCCTGCCCTTTGTAAGTCATGCTGGTATTCTCAGTCAATGGGCTTCTTTCTCTGTCTTGGGGGTTTTAATACCCATTTCCTGACATCATAGTTCTTTCCTTTCTCAGCATGGGTCTCCAAACACCATTGTGCAAATCTAATTTTCCACTTGTCCCCACCTTCTTTTTCTTTAAGTTTACAAAAATAACTCCGACTATCTTTCACTTCAACTAACAGAATACAGCTTTTCTTTTACCTAAGAAAACACTTGATACACAAAAATGCCAAAGAAGTGAGGAAAAATCAGGTCTGCTGGGCGGTGTCCTTTCCTCTATACCAAAGTGCTATAAATATTCCTGTTCTTAGGACTTTGCAGAACTTTGCAGGATAGTCCAGGTGGTGACCACGCATTTAGGTTTGGAGTCTGCAGAGACAGTGCCTGGGCTGGGTGGGGATCAGGGTGTCTGAACTGAGGGAGAGCAGCCCGAAAGACCAGCACTGCAGGTGAGTCTGGCCACGCTGCCTTCCTCACTGTCAGCACGAGATGCAGTAACTCCTGTAACCAAAGGTAAATCTGGGGTGAGCAGAGAAGACAGGTTTAACAGAATTTCAGGTAGCAGAGAAAGGAAGTCTGTGACTATTTTCTGACAGTGATACACTGAATTCAAGAAACCAGAACAGAACAAGAAGTCAGAGTGGGACATTTCTGTATGATGAGTATGAAGATGCAATGGTGTAAGATGATAAAGTTCTCAAAATCTTCCACCCGACACAGCACCCCCAAGTGGACAACACCCTGGAGCACAGTTCAAATATGGGCACATTCAAATGCAGCATCTTTTTAGCCTGTACACTCTGTGCATTTGTATTAAGTCAAGTTTCATAGTGTGTGTTCCTACCTCATAGATAGATTTGTACTTTTACAGTGACTGATGATAGCATAAGAGGGTTGGGTGTGCCTACGTCCAGCGTTACGGAAAGTACACGTCGAATGCATGAAGTTTTTACATATACTTCAAAGCCAAAAGAAATGGAGAAATTAAGAAGTTTAGAGAAAAACATTACTTATCTTTTGTGGAAACATCTGGATTTCTTCTGAGAATGACAAACAAGGGCAACTTTATGACTAGGAAGGCTCTCACTGGAGCAAAAAAGAGGTATCCAGCAGCTGTGCCGATATTCAGTTTCTAAGAGCAAATGCTACTATGTGCTGTGGGTTTGCACAAGGCCAGGCACACAGACAGCGCAGCAATGTACTCTGACCAGAGCAAGCAGAAACACAGTGAAACTGTCTGCCTAACTTCTCGATCATTCAGACTATGCGCCCTATACATGTCCTAGGCAGACTGCATGACCACTCGAAGGCCATTTCCAATGCATCTAAGATTGAGATAATCACACCAAGGCTATGTGTATTAGACTATTCTGAAAATATATCAAAGAGCCATATGTTTTCTTGGCATGTAGCTCGATCCACACGGTGGTTCTCCCTTTTATTATTACCTAAGATCTCAAGCCAAGATTGGGAATATGTACACAGTCCTTTCACAATATCAAAAGTAAAACTCAAGACACCAAAATCTGTGGGGTCCCCTGAGGCTAAACAATGCGGGCTCCATCAAGGAAGTGCAAGGCAGCACGTAAACATCGGGCCCCTCTGGGTCACCATGATTAAAGGAAAACAAATAAGACAAAGACTACCCTCTATGGGGCTGGTTTGGGGAGGTTGAAAACAAGGAAGTGGGGCTGTATATAAGGGCTGAGAGCGCTGGCAATAAAGGCTTCTCCACCATTTCGTCTCTTTATGATGACCCCCACCTGTGGTTTGATGCCAGATGAGTAGCCGTCGTGAACAGGACCCGACAAAAATCGAGAGAATTTGACATCAAAAGGATGATGAGGGTGTAACTTTCTCTTCTACTGAACTTTCAACTCCCTGGAAACTCACAGGAAGATACATTTTGGGTTTTATCTAGGCTTAGAAAGGGTGTATTTAAAGGCAGACTAATGTGTTAATTTTTATCAAAGATTTGGTATAATACTTACGATATTCTCATAATACTGGCCATGACGTGTTCACGCTGAACTAGCTGCACAGATTCAGAAGACTCAAAAAACAAATAATGAAATAAAATGTTCTCATGGCCACCAATGCATCTGTGATCTTCACTACTATTCTACAGGAGGCTGCAAAGACAAAATCTTATCATTGGAAGCTGCCAAGCATCTATTAAATTATTCTGAATTCGATTTTGCTGTTTTGTTTCTAACTAACCTCTTTGCATGCTCAGAAATGGAAATCTATGAGTTATATACAATCATTTACTCCCCTCTAAAAAAAAGCACAACAACTAAAAGTCCTATTTGAAATATAATACAGAATGAAGTTTATAACATACTGGAAGATAAATATCTTCAACATGTTAAAGTCCTCTGACATGAAAACATAGGTATTTAGAAAGAGTTCTCTGATAAATGAGATGCAAACACTGTTTCTACTTTAATTCTCATCCAACTTTAAAGACCCAGTGATGGGCCAAGGATTTAGCCTCATGGTTCCAGCATCTGCCTTGCAAGCACAAGATCCTCAGTTCAATACCCAGTAACCACATACCATAATGCTGGGCATGGTGGCTCTCACCTGTAATCCTGACACTCAGGAGGCAGAGGCAGGAGGACTGCTGTGAGGTTTATCTGGGCTACATAGTGAGCTCAGGGTCAGCCTAAACTGCAAAGGAAACCCTGTCTCAAAAGAAACAAACCAACCAACAAACAAAAAAGACCCAATGACAACAAGACTGTGTAGAAATAGCTTGAAAGGGAGCCCTGGGGCACTCTCACTTATCAAGAATCTTTGGATATCTCCAGATTTCAAATTTCCAGATCATTCATTTCTCCCCATATTCAAGATGCTGTGATGCACTGCCCCAAATTGGTTTCAATAAACAAGTAGGAGAAACGTTCAAACCGACGGGAGGTGGATTTCCACACTGCATTTTACTGTGTGTGTGTGTGTGTGTGTGTGTGTGTGTGTGTGTGTGTGAAAGAGACAGTCTCAGAGAAAGAATGCATGAGAAATCCAAGGCAAGCGAGAACAATCATCTTTAGGATGTAAAATTCCTAAAGCTGAGGGACAGACTAGCTAAGGTTCCAACCAGATGTAAAGACATGATGAACAGATCCAGACTGCCCACTTACAGGATCGCCTGCTGCAAGACAGTCAAGTGTTTTGCAGTTAATGAGCTCTTTCTATAGTGTTGTGCAAGTCAGGGTATTGTCATTTCCCTCATGTTCTCAGGGGAAGAAGTTAAAGGTCAGGGAAAATAAATTGGTTTTTTAAGGTTCCATAGTTCTCACAGGACACAAGGACATATGTTTTTAGTTTGTTTGGTTGTTTGTTTGTGGTTTTTTTAAATTTTTTTTTTTGTGTGTGTGCTGTTAGATAAAAGAGCTAATAAATGTAATGACTGGCTCTCATTTTTGGTAATGCTACTGGCTAGCACAGTCCATTTCTTAACCTCCTCTCCTCTCAGCCAATTTGCTGTCATCAGCTGCCCTCCTTAAGCCCACAGGAGCCTCCTTCAGACCCTGCTCCTCAGAAAGGACACAGCAAGACAGGGGCAAGGACGCCTGCTATCCTGCAGGTGCTAGACGAATAAGCCCCTTAGCACTACTCAGCTGGAGTGACAATTTCATATCACTGGGTATGATAATTATGTAATTTAGGTAGACAATATATAAACTGTTGATACAGGATTGTGGAAATGAAACTGTAGTTTCTATCAAAATGTAGTTGGATGCTCTGAAGAAACTCCAATGGATTTAATCGCTGCTGTTTATTTTTCAACAAAGACAGAAAAAGGAAAGATGGAGAGTTCCTTTGAATTCTATAGATAAGAAAATTAAAAATATTCCAGGGCAGTGGCAGATTAGAGTGGCTGGAAAAAAGCAGAATGTACATGTAGACTTCTTCCTCACTCATGTCTTTTTAATGAGGAACAGGAAATCAGAGGTGTGGCATAGGGTGGGGGTGGGGAGCTGAGCTGAAACCAGAAGAGACTCAGGAAGCAGCCTTGGTGTGACAGCAAGATCCTGGAGAATCCATGTCTCGTAGGTTAGGGTAAGTTTTATCTTAATATTCTTTTCAGCAATTTCTTTCATTAACTTTAAAAATCAACCGATTAACTAGTGGCTTTGCAAGGCCTCCGAATAAATGTTGAATAAATCAATTAAAAGACTGAAATATATGCATTATGGAAATGTAATATAGGAACATATATAACAGCTCCTGTCTAATTATACAATTGTGTTGTGAAATCAGATAATAACTGTGATCATTATTAATATGATGTTTAAATCAAGCGATGTGAAAAAAAATTGGCCATTAGTCTTCTACCAAGTTTTAGGATCCTTCATTTATTTTTTAAAAGAGCACTAAGATATTTTAAAAACTGAATTATTTAAATTTCTTTTAAATTTCTGTATCAACTCAAGCAGTCTAACATGTCTTATCAAAGTAGTAGTTTATTGAAAATAACTAAAAGGACACAACATTACTGGGAAGATGTAACAAAATGTTCTTTCATGAGTAGATCTGTTGCTATAGCCCGAAATATAAAGATAAAAAAATTTAAAATCTGCAAAAAGTCTTCAATAAGATCCATGCTGTAATCAACAGAAGACTGAAATCTTCAGAGAAAGAAAGACTAATGAAAACGGGAAACAGAAAAGCGTGCTACGGCTCCTGCTGACAGCTGCATGAACAGGAGCACTTATTCGGACAGGTCCTCATTCTGACAGGACAAAGCTGAGTCCACAACACATGGGCTGTGTTCTACAGGGGCCGTTCCCAGGGGCAGATAAGTAAAACCTCCCAGCATTTCCATAGTCTGAGTGCCCTGGCTTACCCAACATACTGGTCCAGAGGTAAGAATGGGCTGGAAGTTAGAAAAATGAATTTCAGTTCTATTCAGAAGCTATTCAAATGTATTTTGAAGACTTAAGATTTATGACTCTTCCCTTGCTCTTTTATATTTCAGGGCCAAGTTTCATGTTCCGTTTTCAATATTCCAGATGGAATATTGAGATATGCTTGGCACTGGCTATAAGAGGTTATGAGAAAAGGATTTCTACAAAAGAAGTTGAAAATCAGCTCTCTTCTCATTGCAGATTGTGGCGTGACCAGGAGGGAAGGATGGACACAGTCAAAGGGTGAGGCCTCCTTTCTGTGCCATTCCAGGGTGGCACTGACTCCACAAATGGCACCGGCCTCTCCCTGCGGCCCAGCCTGGACTAAGAAAAGCTAAACCCTTCAGCGGCAGAAAGAAACTGCCTGGAAGAAGCTTGCTTTTTTTCTCACAAGTTTGTGGATCAACACCGTGAGTTTAAAATAAAGTCTGCTGGGGAAATAACACAAATACAAAGGTGGCTGGATTCGCACATTAAGCCTAGAAACGATACCCTCGCTAAGTGGAAACACTTCTGCTCCCCTTCCTTGGTCATGAGACATTGAAGGAAATGCTTAAATCATGTTGTGATGTACTCCGACCAACTAAAAGGAGACCCAAATGAGTCGATCCTCAGCCCCACATGTTTCTTGGCTGGAATTGCAAAGTACCACAAAAGAGACTAAAGAATAACCTGTTCAGCATAACTGATCAAAGCAGAAAAGTCTTAGGATCCAAAGGAAATCAAAATATACTCAGGTTGCAGTACATGCTCATTAAAAAGGCTCTCAATTGGATCTCCTAAGAAATGCTGACCTTAGCTCTGAATTCCCTCACTTTGGCTATACACATGATCGGAGTCAGTGCCATTTACAAATGACTCTCTTTGAAGGCTTTGACTCAATGTATATAGAATATAAAGCAGAGAAAGAACTTTACTTAAAGAAATTATACCTGAGTCTACTTACCAAGTAACCAAAAGTATGCTCACTGGAGGAGTGAAGATGATGAAAACAATAAATAAGAAAGGGGTTGACTTCATCAAGGGGCTATGGAAAGCTCACAGTTAATATGACTAAAGTTTTATTTATGATAGAGTTGACATTAACTTGCCTCTTTATCATACTTAAGCATCACCAAGATATATGATATTCATTTCTTCCCTAAATGCACCATTCAATAATTGTGATCTCATTTACTAGAATCAACTATATAACCTTCCAAATAGGATCAAAGAATAGTTCATTTAAAGGTACTCTTGTCTTTGTCTTTTCATTTAACCACTGACCAGCCTTTTAGCTGTTAAGTAGCACTTTCCACAGAGTAACAGAATTGCAGAATTGAAAAATAATCCACATTGACATTAGAAACGTATGCAATTATGTTTCCAATCTGAAAATGCAAAAAGAGTTATCACAAGGAAAAGATATTGGTCCAAAATACTGTTCTTCAACTCTCTGTACTGACCTCACATTGGCTTCAAAATTTGGAAAGTAGCCTACACCTTCAAATACAAAAAGCTTCAAAAAGACATTTATTGAAACAACCCCCTAGTAAGCAATGTTTAAAATACTGGTTTTTGAAGAGCCTAAGGGAAGACAGTTCTAGGCCCCTAGGAAGCTCAGACATTCCAGGGACACCGAAGAAAGTTTTGGTCCAACTATTGCCTAAGGTTGGAGAAAAGAAGACAAATTCAAATTCTAAACTCTTCTCCTGCTGCTGTTTCAGTTCTCAGTTGGGCCTTCCATGTAGCACAAAGAGCTTTTGCTTGCAAAAGTCCTATGATCCATGAGCAAGTGTGTTTTTTCTCTGCGAACAAGAGGATCACCCTGCAAAGAATTGTGGCGCCCTTACAGACCTGAGCCTTCTCACTGCTCTGAGATCAGCACAAAGACATTCATTCTCTAAGCCAAGAGATGCTCAGTTTAAGAATCAAGCCTCTTGCCATTAAAAAATCATAGGTGAGCTGAGTGAAAAGAGCATCACACCTGACCATCTCCAGGGGCAAAAACTGGACTAGCAACTTAAGAATGAAAAGAAGAGGAAAGAGAACAGGGTGGGGGAGGGGGACTACCGAAGATGGAGGCAGGAGCCAGGTAAGAAGGGAATTTCTTTCTTGAGAACTTGAGGGGCATTATCAAAGCAACTGAAAAATTTAAATGCCAGCTATTCAAGCCATAACTCAGCTCAGAGCAGCAATGGTGATAATCTTCAAGTGAAATGTTTCCTCCTGTTAATCCTGAAGCCTTAGATGAAACAATAAGCCAACATGCTTTTTCTTTAAATCACCACGCGACTTACCTATTTACAACCCACCTTGTATGGAAACTACCTGATCTACATTCAGTTACATCTCCCTCACTGATGTGTGCAAACCAGGTCAATTTCTGGCAGATTTGCATCTTTGCCTCTTATCCCTTAATTCAGTTCTTGGTTAAGGGTTTCAAACAGAGAAAGGGCCAGACTTCAAATACAAATAAAATAAATAATGCTTATACATCTGTATGAATACTGACACGATTTACAGATTTCCCCCCTATTTTCCTCGGGCTGTGCTTCCTGTCAATAATCATTACTTATTAAACAGGCTGCCATCCCCTTCTACAGAACGGAGAAAGAGCACAGGGCCAGAAATAATTACCTCGGCTTTTTTCTCTGAAGACCTCCCCAGGATGAAACACAAGGAAATCAACTGAAAAAGGAACAGACACCCCCACGGAGTGCAGCACCCCTGCACACACAGGGCTGGGCAGTGCCGGAACACTCCATTATTCATGTCAACTGCATCAAAAGATTAAAAACATCTAGGTCTTCCAGAGGTACCTTGTGCAGTGGACTGAATGTTCACATGTACACTCCCCAAACCTTCATCCCCCCACAAAACTCAAGATAGACATAGAGAGGGGCCTCCACACATCGCCTGAGAAACTACTGTCAGAAATGACTGCTCCCAGCAAAGCAGAGAGGCTGTGAGTTGCAGCCTCTCCTGCCATTCTGGTGGTGGCAGCGTCCCTCCCTCCCCTCAGCTTCCAGACTGGCATTTATGGTCCAGCCTATTTTCTCCAAAGCAGCGTACAGGGGAAAAGGACTTTCTCTCCTGGATCTTACAAGTAGACTTAAATCTTAATTAAAAATTCGTGGAAAAAGTTTCAAGGGTTAAATAACACTCTCAGGGAGATTGCAGCTCAAGGATACCAGAAAACGCGGTATGGCAGAGAAAGCGAACCAGGAACTCCGGGCAGCACTGAGGAGTTAATAAGGAGCGCTGTCTTTCCCTACACGTTACAGCCCCCGAGCAGAAACAATATCAAGACGGCATCGTCAGTTTTTGCAAAGCAGCTTTGCAAATAACTTGAACTGGCAAGCCAGGGTTTGTCCTAAATAACCTTCACAAGCTGAACAAACTATTCCCATACCGCGATCAGTCATCAGATAAAAGAGGTTCCTAGGATTTCTTGAGAATGAAAATAAGGCAAGCAGGAGGTCCACGGGTTACCTAAAACGTTCAGAGAAATACAAAGCACAAAGCGTCCACCTCTACACAGAAAGCGATCGCCAGCCGGTCAACCGTCCAGGATCAGGACCGGCGTGAACGGAGCCGGGCCCACAGACTTCACGCGGAGGGTGATTCAACAAGGGTTGGCTGCTCGCCTCCCACGGCCAGAACTCTGCCCCAGCCCACCAGGTTTTTGAGCTAAGAGGGCAAAGAGTAGAGGTTCACACCCCATCTTTGGGGATAGAACAAAAGGAAATGCTTGGCAGAGCGGAAAAAAACAGAAGAGAAAAGCTTCCCTTCTTCCTCAGGAGCCCGGAGGCAGCCACTCTCCGGGTCTCGTATTTCCTCCTAGTCAACTCAGGCTCGCTTGGTGGCCACAGAATCCATTTCCACACCTGTGCCCTCCGGTAGGCTGGGGTGCCGGCTTAGCCCAGGATCTCCTCTGTTCTCCCCAATGGCTTCTAGTTAACCCTTGCCGTACTGGGGCCAAGGCTGCTGGAGGGGCTGGACTACACAGGATAATATCTCCACCTCACCCGGCCCCCACATGGCCAGCACTTCCCTTTGTGGTTTATCCCGGGCCAATGTGGTGCTGTTTGGGTTTTTTTTCGTTTTTTTCTCCTTGCTTCCCAGGGCGGCCAGGGACGGGCTCTTTGGGGAAGGCCCTTCCTCCCTCTTTCCTTCCCCCTGGAGCCAGGACCGGGACCTGACTGAAGCCGCCGGCCCGCAGGTCTGCAATGGAAAGGGACGCACCGGCCTAACCCTTTGAAGAGATCACGGGGCCCGTTCCCATTCGGGACCCCCCCGAAGTCAGCAATGGAGCTGCACGGTCTGCCCCCCACGAGTCCCCCGCACGCGGGACTCAGAGCAGGCCCGCACCTGTGTGCGCCCGTCCCACACTCTGCGCGCCCAACCGGGGATGGGGGAGGGGGCTCCAGAGGCCAAGCGGCGAGGGCCACGGACCGCAGAACAGCAGCAAGGGGCCGGGAGGGAAATCAGAGTTGAGACCCCGGGTTACTTACGAAATTTGGGGCTGGTGCTAGTTTCTGGCGTGGTGGCGGCAGAGGAGGAAGAGGAGGAAGAGGAGGCGGCGGCATCCTGGAAGGGAGACAGGGTCCAGGAGGGAGTAGAGTCGTGAAGGTAGGAGGAGGTAGCATATGCCGCAGTGGGCCAGGACGGCATGGCCTGGGTGCCGGGGCTCCCTGGTGCCGGGGGTCGCGAGGCCGGCGCGCTGCTGCTGAAGAAGGGCGCCGTGGCGGTGGACAGGGCCGTCGGGGGCGCCCCGGTGCTCCGCGCTGTGGTGGAGCGCGGGCTGGCCCGGATGGGCACCCGGTGGCCCGGGAAGCGGGTGGGCGCCCGCGTGATGGTGGTGAGGCGCGTGCTGATCCGGTTGGGCGTCCTGGAGGAGGCGCCGCCGCCGGCGGCCGAGGGAGTGGCGGGGGGCGCGGTGGAGGTGGTCGTGGTGGTGGTCTCCATGGCCTTGGGGAAGGAGCTGGGCTTGGAGAGGAAGAAGGGGTCCTGGCCCATCCCCTTGGAGTCCACCAGGTCGGTGGGCACGTACTCCTTGACGGAGCCCACCACGATCCATTTGAGCAGCATGAGGCTGAGCCCCAGGCCGATGAAGCCGATGAACAGAGGCACCACGCACAGCCACGTCTGCTGCCGGTTCCACACGATGCAGTCGCTACAGCGTAGCTCCCGGGGGGGCTCGGCCGCCCCTTCGCCGCCGCCGCCGCCGCCGCCGCCGTCCGGGCCCCCGCCCGTCGCCGCCGCCGCAGCCGCCGCGGTGCCCTCCTCGGCCGAGGCGGCGGCTGCAGATGCGGCCCCCGCTGGAGAGGCAGCGGCCGCGCCTTCGCTCATCCTAGGAGCCGGGCTTCACCTTCGCCCCCGAGGGCCGCGCACAGGCACGGGCCGCGCGGGCTCCGGCGGCGGCGGGCGCGGGCGCAGGCAGCGGCCGGGGCCGCATGCAAATCGGCTCCCCGCCCCCACGCCCCTCCCCCCGAGAGCGCGGAGCGCGGGGCTGCGGGCGGGCGGGCGGAGCGGGGGAGGGGCGCGCCGGCGACGGGAGGGAGCGCGGGGAGGAGCGGAGGGGGCGGCGGCGGCGGCGAGGGCCGAGCGGCCCGGTCACGGAGCGGCGGCGGGGCGCGTCTGCAGCCCGCCGAGCGGCCTCCTGCGCGCCGGGGCCCCGCTGCCTCGGCCTCCCCTGCCCGCCGCCTGCGTGCGCCCCGGCCGCGCCGGCATCCTCGGGGCGCCGCGCCGGCCGCTCCCCGCCCGGCCTCGCGCCGCCGCCTTCAGGGGCCCGAACGGCCGGCTGCGGGGTGCCGGGCGCCGGCGAGCCGCATTCCGACACAGGGCCCGGCCGGGCGGGCGGCGCTGCTCCGTGCTGCTGCTCCGCGCGCCGGCGGCGAGTGCACCTGTTCTTCAGGCGGCCGCAGCCAACCCTCGGCCGCCGCTCGCCGCGGAGACCAATCGCGGCGCGGCGCGGAGGGCGAGCGGCCCGGAGCCGCGCTCCGCTCTCCGCGCTCCGCCGCCGCCGCCGCCGCCGCCCAGACTCAAACTCCGGCGTCGCCGCGACCGGGGCCGGGGACGCACCGCGCGCCCGCGGGGCCACGCGGCGGCGGGCGGCGCAGGGAACCGAGGCGGCCGGGCGCGCTGCGCGGGGCGGCGTCCGGGGTCCCGAGCGGCGAGGACGCCGTGGCCGAGGCGGCTCCAGGCGCGCGCGCTGCCGGGCGGGAGCGGGTGCGTGTGTGCGGAGTCGCCGCGGACCTGCTGGGGCGGGCGGGCGGGCCGAGTGGCGCCTCCCACCGACACCTAACGGCGGTTTCTCTGCGCGCACGAGACGGAGGCGCAATCCGGGCGAAGCCCCTCCGGAGACGGCCGGCAGAGGCTGCACCGGCGGGCTCCGGCGGGGTCGAGGCTGAGGCCGCGGGCGGGGGCGCGCGTCGGGAGGGCGGTGCGCTCGGCTGCCCGGCCGCGGGGCGGCTGCACTGAGAGCTGCTTTTGCCTCGAGTTCCTGAGAAAGGCGCTGGCGGTGCGGCTGGCCCGGAGATCAGACCTGTCACATCTCTCCGGGCCATTAATAACTTACCTTTAAAAAAGAGAGAGAAATTGTCTTTAAACGTAGATGTACACACAGGTACACGCGTCACAAGGCAAGCTCACAGAAGAGGTAGAATGCCAAAAGGTTGCTCGTTGGCATCTCCAGTTCAGTGGTGGATTTCTTCCCTGGGGCAGAGAGACACCCGAGGGCCCGAATCTCGGGTGCAACGTGGTACTTGCCTAGGGGACTGGTGGCGTGAAAGGGGAACGCGGAAGAGCCGGGAGCAGCATGGTGTGTGCTGATGGTGCGAAGCCTGGCTTCCCAACTCCACCCGGATTTCCTCGGCTGAGGCAGAAGACACCGGAGATGTTTTTTTTTATTTATGAGCTCCGAGAAGGGAGGCCGATCACGGCAGCTCCCAGCACACCTTGCCCACACTAGGGCAAACGGCGGAGCCAGCGTTCTCTTTGCCGTCAGTGCTCTGCACACAGATGAAGTTTGCATGGGATCCGTTTTATTCACAGGTGAATGGCCGAACTGTGCTCAGAGGAAATAGCCAAAAGCAGAAGATGCGCCCGAACAGGAGGCCCCGGGGTTGTGCCTAGCAGAGCTCTTTGCAGACACGGTTAATAAATTATTTTTGATGGCGGTAATGCGGCTGTCACCTCTTGCAGCTGTAATACTGAGACTTCCCTCACAGGGAATCTTTTGACTTTCAGCCTGATAGAACGTGCTCTCATCTAGTGGAGCTGAATTATGGTTCTAAAAATTGCAAGTGAAAAAAAACACCACAAACACTTGAATCCATATTCCGCCGGCTTTCTAATGCACAGTAGATTCCTCTTAAGGAGAAACTCCCAGCGTCTCCCATCTACTCTCAGCCTTTCTCGTACAGCAAATAAAAGCTTTCACACATTACAGTCGGCATGCTGTTCGTTATTTGTGACAGAAAATTAGTTTGGTGGAGCATTCCTGGTTCATCGCCGCCTCTTGGCAGGATTGCGCTGTCTCCCCTTCTTCTCTGCCTGCTGGAGGACATGCAGTGGACACGAAAGGAGCTGTGACGCCGCAGCTGGACCGACGGCCCCTTTCAGCTTGGCTTTAAGAGTTTCCTCATGATTCTCTGTCGAGCTCTTTTCTCCCAGATCCCGAGCCACTGCATACAGCGGGCCTTTAGCAGTTCTTACCAGGCATTGGCAGCAGAGCAGAGAGAATAGGAACCCGTTGCCCTAATACCTTTTCATTGCGGTTGCATCCAAGAATGTTTAGTTAGTGTCACCCTCATTAACTCGGGGTTAGAGGGAAGCTCTCAGGTACCAGGTGATGAGCACCCAGCTGGGTCAGGGGAAGCGCTGTCCATCCTTGAGTCAGGGACACATGGTGGACTTTCTCCCTGCCAAGAGCAGCCACTTAGTGCCCTGACAAGGAAGAGCCTCGTGCTGACAACCCCCAGCTCTCTAAAGTGGAAGATGGAGCAGAAGCTTTGGTTGAAGACAGGGATTCACTTTAGACCTCTGCCCTTCGTAGGTACAAAAATCACTCTGGGTCATTTTTCTCAACGGAGCTGTTCTACGTACATACTAGATAAGTATATGATATTGTAGGCAGCTCAAGATATCCTGTAGATAAGAGTGTGAGTTATCCCCCCTGAAATCAGTATTCCTTTAATGGCACCCAAATCCTCATGTTGAGAGGCCTAGTGTCATCTGTTCTTACCTCCCACTCCAGTTCAATTAGTTGTCACTTACTTTCTACTTTTAAAATATGATTGTTTAGGCTTCCTTCATGGGAAATTCTTTGACAGAGGCTCTTATTCAAAACCACAGGGCTGAGAGTCAACCAAGTGGCCAAACCCAACCTATCACTCCATAAGATTTCCCAGCCTAGAAGTCATTTGGTCCCACTGGAGTTCCAGGGAAGTTGTCACTTCCTGAGAAAACCTACCCAGCTTGTAGAAAATATACATGATATTAAGTCTTGTTGTTGAGCCAAAAATCTGCCTCCTCATACCTTAATTCTTGCTTCCCAGTTCAATGCTTACAGAAAAAATTTATGAATTATGTGATACAACTTAATGGATGATACAACGAAGAACAAAATAAATGCCTATGCCTTGGTGGAGCCTATATTTTAGTGGAAGAGACCAGTCATCAGTAAAATAAATTATGTAACGTGTAAGAAAGTGAGGAGTGAAGTTTTGGACCACAAAATACATAGCTTTTTGGCCCAATTACACAAAACATCTGTTTTCTAATTACAGGTCCCTCATCGTTTACGTTCTAAGGCCTGGAGAACACTCTAGTGTGTTGCACTCCCAGCAACACAACAGAGAGGTTGACCAATCGTGGAGTCCGTCCTGAAAAATCTAATCTTCTGTATGATTCTTCCTGGCATCACCTGTATAGGTCATGAGACACATTTCAGACATTTGACAAAGGATAAATAAAAGTCACTGTTTCCCATAGAGCAGCCTATCTCTATGTTCTGTGCTATCCACCAGTGTGATTAGAGTGGTATGCTTTCTGTAGAAAACATGGTGATTGTCCCAATTCTCAACAAACAACTTCATTTGCTTTTTATGGGCTTTTGGCATCTTCTGGGTAAGATCAACCAAAAAATGTACCAGAAAATGTGGAACAAATTGTATATAAGTTCTGGAGGGACTCTTGGATTCCACCTCAACAAAACTCATCAATTATATAGAAAAAAATCATGAAGTGAAAAGACAAAAAATAATAATAATAATTCTAACTGTATCCTAGTCACAAAAAGCAATGGTAGCAGTAGTCACATAATTAAGGGATTAGGAAGATCAGCAAATTGCACCATTGTCAATTAAAAAATGCTAACTACTCTAAAGGAAGACTTGGAATTAGGAGTTTTGAGTGAGAAAAAAATGGATATGAAATTTCAATAGGAGCGAACCAATGATAATCTCTAAATTTCAAAACAGGTTAAGAGCTAGGTAGGTTTTCATGAAGATTTCAGCAGCCCAGGCTGTGCTGCTGAGTTCATGGAGGAAAAAGAAGACAGAGTCTTTTTATTTCAAATGTAGTGAAAGTGGATCGAGGAGAATCCCAGAGCTCAGAATGGGACTGCTGGTGTTGGGAGGAGCTTCGTTGGCTTGGGAAGGCTGCACAGTCCTCAGCAGCCTGAGGTCAAGGAGCGAGCTAACACAGACCACAGCAGCAGAGAGAGCTTTATGCTCTGCCATTCCGGAAGGCATGAAGCCCTCAGGACAGGAGCATCCAGGTGAGATGCAGGTGGGAGCAGAGAAGACACAAGGTAAGAAATGAGCTGCAGGGAAGTGTGCCTTCATTATTCACTAATCCAGCTCTTTCAGGGGATCTGGTGACTGAGAAAGATCCAAGGAAGTGTCCTTTCTGCATGACCTGAAACAAACATGGTGAGTTTCCACTTTCCTTCTTCCTGCAGCCTATCGGCAGGATTCCACCTGACCATTCCCAAGTTCCTCAGCGCTTGAGAATCTGTTCGTGCGGAGGAAAAGCAATGCCGAGTCACAACCAAGAAAAAACGTTTTTGTCTCAAGCCTCATTATTCCTGAGAAAGGCAGCATAATACAGCTGCATTCAGAAAGATTTGATATGATTTCATGTTTGTATAAATAACACTTCAGCTTCATCTCACCTGTATTTTCTAGAAATCTACATCCTCCCCTCTAAGATTAAGGGATGAAACCTTCATAACACTTTCCAGGAGAAAACAAGCAGGTAACGTTCCACAGCTCCTCCCTGGTGTATGGCTGCCTACAGCAGGGGGACTCCTTGCCAAATTGCTTAGCAGACAGACACCTTTGGCTGTAGGGCTGAGACCTGTGGTGTCTCTGGCTACATATCCACTGTCTCTTACCTGCTCTCTCTATTTGATAGAAGTGTTTTGAGGTTCCTCTCCCCACTTTCCATCTCTTCTAAGGATTCCTGGTTGTCCACATTCACAATCTATCTTATTTTGTAGATCATGGCCAGAAATTTATTCAAGAACTAGATTAATCACCAAGGAGAAAGAGCAGAGATTTTGGACCAAGACAGAAGTGATTTTGACTTTCAAGAGATTGTCACATAGTTGAAAAATATCCTGAGCTACACGCAGTGCTGTGGTTGGTAAAGACAGGTATCTTCGTAGGGGGTGGTTATGCATACCTATATTCCCAGCTTTGTGGGAGCTTGAGGCAAGAGGATCATAAATTTGAGCCCAGCCTGGGGAACTTTTCAAGACCCTGTCTCAAAGTTTATAAACGGACTTACAAGATTTAAAAAGGTTGTAGGTCTGGTGAAAGATCGCAGTCTAGAGTAATAGGGAGAAAAGTCGAGCACCTTAGAGGTAGTACTAAGTCATAAAACACACTTTGCCTCTGTGGAGCGTTGCTATGATTTGAGTGCAATCTGAATATCTCTCTAAAATATATATAGAAAATTTTATTCTCAGAATGGTGGCATTATGACGTGCTGTGGACCTTTAAGAGGTGGAGCCTGATGGGAAGTCTCTAGGTTATTGGGGGCGTGACCTCAAAGGTACTGGAGCTCTTTCTGTTTCTAGTTTAAGTGACTACAGGAGAAAGAAGAAACGAGAATCATGATGTATCATGTACAGATACAAGTTCTCAATGTTGAATATGATCATAATGTATGTATAAAATGTACCAATAAAGCAATTAAAAATAAAAATTGATGACATACCTATCTGCCTTGAGCCCCAGCCTGGGGAAATGGCTGCTGAAAAAAAGTGCCACGCCGGATCTTCTCTGGGGGTCTAAGTCAGGAAGGTGGCCTGAGCTCAGATCTGAACCTCTAAAACTGTGATCCAAATAAACCGTTTGTCTTACTAGTTGCATTGCTTCCGGCATTGCCTTGTAGGAACACAAAGCTGAAAAAAGAGAGCCATGATGCCACGGGCTCCCTTTTCCAAGGAGTTCTGCTGGTACTATTCTTAGAAGGTGGACACTGCACTGCTGTTCTTAACAAGCCTCAGGGGCAACAAAAGGGCACAGCATGTGTAAAAGTACTGGCTTTAGATCTCCAGGGGGATCAGTGTACATGTTGCTGTGCACCATCCCTACCAGTGTGAATACCTTCTGAAAAGAAAGGAAGAGCAGTAGGAAGAGGGGGTGCTAAGAGCGCAGAGCAGCCGTGGTCCCTCTATTAGCTCTAAGAAAGGATGTTTCAGGAAGACAAAACTTGCTTATTGCTTTTAAATTGAGAAAGAAGAAAAGAAAACGCTACTAGTTTACTTAGAAAGAATATGCCCAGAGACGAAAAAGGCCAAGGAAGCCCACCACTCGGGAGAGAGATACTCCAGGGGCTTCTGAGGGCCTAGATAACCTGTTCTTTGCACTATTTCTTGAGACTTACACACAATTGGGTGGAAGATGAGCCCTATTTTAATCAAAAAAGTGGACAAAGGCACAAATGTGTTTTTATGTTGCATGTAACTATGCTAGTGTGTAGCACAGAAGCAGAAAGAACATAGTAAAGGAGAAAAACATTGACCAAGGACTGACTGGTGGTGAAATTATGAACCAATTCCAGTGATTCCTTAGGACTTATCTAAATAGCTCCTTAAGAGCTATAGTTTCATTTACTATCACTGATGCCAAAGACAAGAAGAACCAAGCAACAACATTGATTTTCTTCACGCTATTACAATAAAATGATGGCCATAAATGTCTCGGCGTCATGGCTAGTCTTTTGGCTCTCCCTGGGAGAAACTTGGAGTGATTTATTCTGGAGATTATTGGCAGTGAGGTGAAGGGTCAGGAAGTCAGATGAAAAGGAAATGTTCCTCTCTGTTTCTCCTAGTTTCAAGGAGAAGGGCAGTTCTCATCTTCGGTCATCACGTAGGACATAAAAAGGAGGAAGATGGAGCATCTGTGTCTGGCTTTTCATGGAGGTCAGGAGAAAGAAAGGTTTGAGTTTGTCTTTGTCACTGGTGCAAAAGGGAGTCTCTAGGAGTCTCACAGGACTCTCGAGAAAGAGAGAGAGTCTAGTTAAAGAGAGAGGGTCTAGTTATCAGTATCATGAGGCAGTATGGTCCTTGGCAATAAGCTACTACTTGAGACACAAAGTTTGGGAGGGATTTCTGAAAACAAACATCAGGGAGTGGCTTTGTTAAGCACTGATTTTTTTTAAGAATTCAAGTAAAGCTTAATCTCAACACATAATTTTATGTTTTCTCTTTTGAGCATTGCAGGAATGTATGTTAATAGTTAATAGTAAAAATAAGAATAGTAATATGCCCTCTACATTTATACTTCTTTTTCCCTATGTGGGGAATATAACATTATCCCCAAATCTTTAATCCCTATGAAAAACAATGGAAAAACATAGAAATTCCACAGAGAACTTGATTTTAAAAAAATCTCATTTTGACAAGATATTCATCATATTCTTGTTAGGTTAAAAGTTACAGATGTTTTAGGATTTAGAAGCTACAAAATTATATTTCAGTAAATCCTTTAAAACCAAGAATATAAGCTTCATAAGAGGCTGAGTTCAGGATCAGCCTGAAATACAAAGCAAGACCCTAACTCAAAAAAAAGTGTAAGGGTTTTGTGATATCTCTTGAGAATTTATTATATCTTTTTCATTGTTCATACATGATTGTTTTTAATTAATATGAAAATTAAGAATATCCTCTATCTTGACTATATAATTCTTGGAATATTTTACTAGTATGTTATTTATACATACTTGCGCTAGATGTATGTGTGTGTTTGTGTATGCACACTTGCACCTTCACATTACCTAGGAAACAAGGTAAAAGAGGTATTAAATTATGTATATGGATTAGAGGGAAATTGACACTGGACAGTGGTGATTAGGTTCCAAACACAGGTGAAAGACAGATGCTAGGAACAAAACTGTTTGGGCTTATTTATCCAAAACACCGGACAGAGTTGGAAAGTTCGGTGTTGGGCCCTGAGAGCAGGCAGCTGGCAGTGAGCTTTGTGGGGGAGCAGACTTGGCATCAGAATCAGGAGGAGTTTGGAATGGGGCCAACTGCATTATTAATGGCTGCTTTCCATAAAACCTCTGTAGCAGGGACTGTGATAAGATCTTCCCAGTCTGACCTCCCCTGAGTCACTGCAGAAGGAAACAATTCTTAATGTGGTAGTTACTTTTTTCTCCTTGCTGAGACAACACATAAAGTGAAAAAGAAAAGAGTTTAGTCAGCTCACAGTTTGTAGAGGTTGTAGTCCATAATCAGCTGACTTCAAGGCAGGGTGGCACATGGCAGAAGGGCGCCCAACCCACAGCAAAAGTAGCAGTGAACCTTTACAGTGTCTTTCTGCCCTTTTATGTCATCCAGACTACCAGGATTAGGGCAATGCCAAAACTATCCATGTATAGAGTTGACAATCACACATCTTTTATCCCAGCGTAACACACTCTAGACACAGCCACCTCTGAAAAAAACATTATGACCACATGAGGCTTTGGGGAGCATCTAGACCCAAACCATAACACAATCTCTACTGAATAAGATTAAAAAGCAAAACAGCACTATTTATAGTTTATGGTTTAAATATTAAAGAAAATATTAGCTAAAACTCTCAGAATCATCATGTTGGGAATGACCTAATGATAAAAATAATCTCCTTGGGAAATATCCAATTAGCTGGGAAGTATTCCCCTGGTAAACAGAACTAACAGGAGACGTTGCTGTCACCTTGCCTTACGGCTGATTTGCAAATAATTAAACATTATTTACCATGCCACACAGAGTTCTGTCCTTGCTTGCTCTTTCTGGAAGGCCTACAGAAATAAACTCATGGTTAGCATTCTTAACATTTCTCCAGGGCGCACACCGGACTTCCCCAGGCAACTGTCTGAGCAGAAAGGTCATCCTTAGGCAAAGCAGGGGAACTCCAAATGCTGTTACCTCTTCATCACTGAAATGATAAACATGTGTCTCTAAGCAAAAAGAGAGAGCACAAACTTAACACCTAGATAAGGAAAGTAGGTGTAAACACTGATGGAAAATAACAAAATCTTTTTTTCCCCAAAAAACTACCTAATTTGTACACAGAAATTTATAAGAGAGACCTAGAAATCTAAAGATTTGGAAGTCATTGCAAAAATGTAGTAGAGACTAAAAATGTGTAGCCGTCTACAAATATTTGTAGCCTCTCAGGCAGCAGCGCCTCATTTACTCAAAAACCTGGGGGCAAATTTCCCAAGGTTCCCCTTTGAAGTGACTGGACACAGTGTCATCATCCTCAGAGGCTGACAGCTAGAAAGTGATACCTTTCATCTTTACAGCTTCCAAGCAGATTTATCTCTTCTAAATTATTCAAGCAGTTATTTTACCTACAGGAAAATGGCAATGTCTTCTTTTTTAAAAAAATCATTCCATCACTATTACCATTTCATGTGTGTGTGTGAGAGCAAAGCATGGAATGTCATGGAGTGATTGTTTCTCTGAAGGCCTGGCTTCACAATACCACCCTGGGAAAAAGAAACTAATCACCGGGAGGGCCTACCGCTCTGTCTTTCAAGCAGTTTAAAACTGAGTTCCAAGTACTGTGGTTAAAGTAAGCCAAAGGTCACATGTTACTTTTAAAAACAAAGGACTTGAATACTTGATGGATTTTGAAAACGTGTCTCCAAGGCCATCAGAAAAGTTGAAATTTCACCCATAAATTATTGATACTTTGATATGATTCAAGATATGGGTCATGGAGAATATATAAATAAATACAAAACCTCCTCTTAACTCTCACATATCTCATGCATTTAGGAGAATGTCTATGTCACAGTTACCATGTTTGTGAAGCTTGAGAAACATCACTTAGATCCAAAATTACGATGTTTAATGCAGAAAGCAAATGTTAAAATAATTTGAAAATGTTAAAATATTATCCATACATTTTAAATGTTGAAGTTCTATATATTAATAATGCAGGTAACGTGATGAATGAGGACTTGACCCAACTCTATACCAGACAGCATGGAAAATAAAAGAACCCCACTCTACATAAAAAGACTTCAAAATGAAGTGTAAGTAACAAAAAGAAACTGATTTTCACAATGTTAGCAATAAATATGCATCGTATATCTTTATTTTCCTTTATCTGTATAATTCTCCCACAACCAAAACATCTCTCCAGGGTTCCCAGAGGGGACGGGGGCAGGTTTTGGACAAACTGAGAGACAGGAACTTCGATACGGCCACTATCACAGGAAGAAAAGTTAGAACTTTAGAGACCTGAAGAATGGTATCAGACACTCCGATGTGGCATAATGGGATTTCCAAACAAAAAAAGCAAGATTATTTAAAGAAACAGAGCCCAAAGTTCCCCAAACTTGATGAAAAACATTAATTTACAATCTAAGCTGAACATCAGCCTATAATAGAAGCCTCAAGGGTCAGGGAAGCCAAGTAGACCTAGCAAAACCATATTGAACCCGCTACTCACAAGAACAGGATGCTGCACATATTTGTCTTGTGTACTTGTGGAGTGCTCACCAGAAAAGACTGTTTATTTGGCAATAAAACAAATGTCAATGAACTTAAAAAGTCCGTATGTACAAAATTTGATAGACAATGGGAATGGATTTATACTGGAAAGCAATAAGAAATTTGAAATTTTAGCACAAAAGTGAAATATTAACACATTTTAAAATAAATAATGAATCACATAGAAATTAGTAATATCTTCATATTAATAAGCATGGTAATATATAACAAAATTTATATGATGCAGCTAAAGTAGTTTAAGAAGTTTTATAGCCACAAATACCTATTAAGAAAACCTAAAATAATCTAGTCTTGAACCTTAAGGTGCAGGAAAGAGTAAATTAAATCCAGAGAAAACAGAATAGAGATATTATAAAAGTTAGAATGTAAATAAACAAAATAGACAAACAACAGAACAGGAATGATGCCAAAGGTTCACCCTGAAATGATCAACAACAACAAAAACCTCCCTTTGCAGGGGACCTCATATCCTTATTTTATGCAGAGAAAATGCGACAGAACATATGAACATACACACAGATAAACACAATAAATAATTACCATGAATAAATGAGTTCAGCCAAATTGCAGAACAGCAGTAGAGAAAAATCATTTTTTTCTGTATTTTGCAAAGGGAATATATACCCAATGACAGTTCAAAAATAATTCCATTCACAAGAATATCAAAAATAAATATTTAGGAAAAATTCATGTAAATATAATACTATTATACTGAGAACACTGCATCACAGAAATCCTGTGTTGATGTTTTGAAAAAACTAATTTTGCTTAGAAGGCAAATTGGCGGCCACAGTTAGTGCAATCTTTAGCAAAACCTAAACTGGCTGCTTTTCTTTTCCTAGAAAGTGATGAGGTCATCCTAACATAAATTGCAAATTTGGAAATTTTAGGGACAGAAAAGAAGAGAAACAATCTGAATGAAAAACGTCAGAGGACTCATGTTTTGATTTCAAAATTCACTATAAAGCCACATCAATCATCACTGTGAGTAGTGTAAGGATAGACACATGAATCAACCAGCAAAATATAATTTTAAGTGACACCAGCAAGAAACTTTTTCAAAAGTAGGATGGCTGCTATATAACTGGAAATCATACAGCTTATAAAAGTGTAGAATTCAGATTATATAGAGAGAATGTCTTCAAATAAAAAAGACAAACAAAGCAGTTAGGAAATGGGCAGACTTGAACAGAAATTTCTCCAAAAGTAAAATGAATAAAAATAAAAAACATGAAAAGAATATGAAAAGATGCTCAGTGCTCACTAGGAAAGTTCAGATAACCACACTGAGATCCTCTCTCTACCAATGCGATGGCTGTTCCTTATGAGAATACAACAGGGGCACTTGTTGGCAAAGATAACAACTTCAGTGCTTCACACATGATTAGGAACAATGTAAAAGTGCATAGTTTTTTTTTTTAAAAAATAGCCTATTAACTTATCACCTAGTATCTCTACTAGGTGATAGTTCAACTACACAAAGAAGAGAAATGGAAGTATGTGTCCATCCAAATCTTGTATGGAGATGTTCACAGCAACATTATTAACAATGGTCCTCATCCAAATATGCATCACCTGCAAATGAAATAGTCATACTGTGGAATATTTCTCCACCATAAAAAGCAATTTTAAGTCATTTTTTTCTTATACTGATACATGTTGTATCTTGGGAAATCTTGACAAGATTATACACAACGTGAAAGAAGGCAAAGACAGAAGGCAAAGATAGTATGAATTCCTTGTATGTGGAGTCTAAAAAAGTTGATATCATAGAAGTCGACCCTATAATGGCCGTCAGAGTCTAAAGGAAGGGATGGCTTTAAAAAAGTTAATGAATGGATGTTAAGTTAGAGTTAGATAGGAGAAATGAGTTCTGGTATTCTATTATTTATTAAGATAAATACAGATAATAATAATAACAATGCAACATATATTTCAAAGAAGCTGAAAAAATTTTTGAATATTTTCAGCACAAGGAAAATATAACTGAACAGATAGCTGTACTTACTACTTCTTTGAAGTTGTAACCATTAATTTATCCACAATACCCCATAAAACTGTTCAGTGTTATGTGTCAACTGAAAGTTTAAATTGAAAATATGAAGGAAGGCGGGTCAAAAAGACTACATGCATTTACTTAATTTGTAAGAAATGTTCAGAACCAGCAAATCTATATTGGTAGAATGCGGTCTAGCGCCCACTAGGGGGTGACAGGAGGGAAGCATGAAGACCTCTGCCAGAGAACACATACAGTGTTTCCTCCTGAGGTTATGGGCATAGCTGCAGCCTCCACGGCTGTGCAATGTTTTGCATCTTATGAGTATATAAGTATACAAATATTATTGCATACAATAGTATACAAATATAAGTATGTAAATATTACTGAATTATGATTTCTCCAAAATAGAGAATAATATTATAAAGTTAAATACTCTTTATCTGAATTTGGGTTACTGAAAAATAAAGAATATATTCACTATTTGAAAACTACCTTTAATGGAGAATTATTTGGTCTCTATTATTTAATTCAGATTTCAGTCTTGCCTGGGGTTGTATGAAACAGAAGATCTTAGAACTTGTCTTGTATCTACTCTATGAGAGGCTGCATTTTTGGAACTTGTCCTTTCCTGTGATTTTTATAAATTTTACGTTTTATGAGTTTACTACGAAGCATTCGTACTGATGTGCTAAACATGAGCCAGCAAATGTCAGCCTTCCTTACCAGAAGGGGCACCAGAAACATTCAAACCAATATTACATTACCCATTTTTTGCCTTACCAGTTTTCTCTCCCCTATTTCTAAAGATCACTCCCTTATGCTGAATGTGGAGGAAAGTCCTTGACTATCCTCACATCAAAATCAACAAATAGAATCATCACAAATTAAACAACTTCTATATAGCAAAGAAATAAGCAACAATGTCAAAAGACAACCTATAAAATAGGAAAAATATTTGTCAGCTATTCTGTAGGAAAAAGGTTAAATTCTACAATATATAAAAATCTCAAAAAAATTAGACCCCACACAAAACAAAAGAGCCAGTCAAAAAGGGGCACCTAAAATGAATTTGTATTTCCTAGAAAAAAATCTAGAAATAGTCGATAAATGTGTGAAAAAATATTCAACATCTTTGGTTATTAGAGAAATTCAAATTAAAAGAAAACTCAGGGCAAGGGATTTAGCTCAGTGGTTCCAGTGCTTGCTTTGCAAGCACAAGGGCCTGAGATCAATCCCTAGTAACCACATACAACAAAGTAAGAGGTGGTGACTCATGCCCACCAGTAATCAGTACCACACATCCCAAAGCTGGGCATGGTGGCTCAAGCCTGTAATCTCAACACTTGGGAGACAGAGGCAGGAGGATTGCTGAGTTCAATGCTGAGTTCAGGACCAATCTGAACTATAAAGTGAAACCCTGTTCCAAAAAAACACTAAAAAAATAAAAAAGGAAAGAAAATTGAGATCTCATCTTATTCTGGCAAAAACGATTATCATCAAGAAATCAAATGATAACAAATACTGGTGAGGTTGTAGGAAAAATCAACTCTTGCACACTGTTGGTGAGAGTGTACACTCTATTAGCTGTACTAACTTCTTTCTTTATTGAAATCTTTATTGGTACATTACATATACACATCATGATTGCATTCAACAATGAGAATTTATACCAGTATATGACATAACTTAATTCTCATTTTTTCCCATAGCCCCACCCACCCTACCACCCCCACCTCCTATATACATAAACTTTGTTTCCTTTCTTTTTGTTATAATCTCATTATTTTCCCCCTTCACTCCATTACGCGTTAAGTGTTTTCTATTTCACAATATGTAACATACATTCTAGAACTCATTTACATCTTTATTTTCTCATATCAGAGAAAAGATATGGTATTTACACATCTGTGACCTATTTATTTCACTTATGAGGATGTCCTCAAGGTATGTCCATTTAAGTATAAATGATTCAAACTCATCATTTTTTATGGCAGAATAATACTCTATTGTGTAGAAGAACCACAATTTTTTTATCCAGTCTCCAGTTGATGGACATTGGGTTGTTTCCAAGATTTAGCAATCACAAACTGAGTTGCTATAAACCTAGGTGCACATATGTCATTGGGATATGAATCTTTTGATTCTTGTGTGTATATGCCATTAGCTGTATTAACTTCTGTGGAAATCAACATGGTGATTCTTCAAGAAAATAAAACTAGAAATTTTTCCCTTCTAGGTACCTTCCCAAAAGAGTAGATAATATCATAACACAGTGATCCATGCACACCTTTGTTTATAGCAGCACAACTGATAATAGCTAAATCTTAGGAGCAGCCTATATGTCCATTAATAGATGAGTGGATAGAGAAAAAGTGGTATTTATTTATAATGGAGAACTATTTACTCTAAAATAGAAAAGGATAAATAAATCACTTGTAGAAAAATAGATGCACCTCAAGACCATAGTGGTAAGTGAAAAAAAAAATCAAGCACACAAGCTTAAAAATGGCATGATTTATGTAAGAATACCAAAATTATAAATAAAGAGTAAAATAAAAGCTAACAGGAATTCGGAAGATAGATCTTGTACAGAATGGAAGAGGACCAGGAGATGGAGAGGGAAGAGAGGCGAGGAAAAGAAGCGGACAGAAGCAGTATGAAGATGTGCTATACTCCTGTACCAGCTTCCCGCGACGAATGTAATCATTGGTATTTCAAACTTGTAATAATAAAAATAAAAAATAAGTAGAGGAAAAGACAGTCATCTTGTTTGCCAAGGGACAGCAGCAACGGAGGCCTGGACAGGTACTGCGTTCATCCCGCCCTGAACAGGTCTGCCTGCTCCCTCCAGCTCCACAACGCATCCTCTGGCTCAGCCCCTCTGTTGCAAGTTTGAAGATCATGGAGGGAAACATGTGTCAGAACACTAAACCAGGTAACTTTGAATATAGTCAGCCCCCTAGGCCTGTGAATTCCACATCCTGGGATTCAACTGACCAACGTTTGAAAACATTCAAGGAAAACAGACAAAGAAATAGACCAAACAGCTGCCTCTATACTGCTTGCATGGATCGACGTTTTTCTCGCCATCACTGCCTGAACAATGTAGTTCAGTAAGTATTTACCTAGTTCTTACATTCCACTCGGCAGCATAAATTATCTAGAGATGATCTGGAGGACGCAGGTGCATGTGGGAAAGTTAAACACACTTTATATGAGGGACTTGATGTTGCAGATCTTGGAATTCAAAGGGAGCTCTGGATCCACCCCTCATGGACCCTGCAATGAGGTTACTATGCCTCATCCTCTGCACATCCTGACTGCCGACACTTGTTCCACCCAGTCTGCGGCGGGAGCTGGAGTCTTCATGGGTTGCTCATGGAACATCCACATGTCTTGCTTCACTACTGAGACAAATCTATTCTTTGTCTTTTCTTGGTTTTCTCAGCCAATTCCCTACACCCATGTGGCCCATCAGATGCATTTTCTGCATCTCACAAAATGCAGTCTTCTAGGAACAGCCATTTTGGCCTCTTTTAGAGTCACAGGTGGCTGCACTTGCTTTAAAATAGATCATTTTTTACCTTCCCTTCATGGATTTATCTTGTCAACACAAAGAAACCTATATTTGTGAACCTAAGATGGAAGGCCGTATGAATGAAGGGTCCAGAGATGCAAGACATCAAGGAGAAGTCCGGTCACACTCTCACTGAGCAGTGAGCTCACCTACTGCTCCCTGACTGCTCCTTGCCTCCAAAGTGGCTGGCAGTGGTTTATTCATTAACAAACACAGGACAGTTGGCAGTACAGTATTTCATTTTTGTCTTTGTTTCTTTTTTGGTCCTTTTGCTAAACTTTATCCTTATTTATTGGTCAACTGCTAATCTGATGCAAAAGAATTAAGTTACTCAGCATGAATTGCAGAAAACAAAGGCCCAGGAAAAAGGGCGAGTCTCAATTCGTTGACGGTATGATCCTTGCAGAAAACCTGGGACAAGTATTTCCCACACTAGACTCTCAAGAATGGAAAATGCTACCGTGTTCATCACAGTACTATAAATTACGGATTAGGGGTCCTTCCTTCCATCTTCTCTCCCTCCCTGCCTGTGTCTCTCCCTTCCTCTCGCTCATTCTTTTTCTTTTTATAAATGAGACATATAAAAAAGTGTACCTCTTATGACTTCATTTTTTAAATTTTTTAAGGCAATAATCTTTCCCAGTAAATATTTACGGCTGGTGTTCCATTTTCATCAAACACATTGCTTTCATTTATGTTTCTTTTGATTTTCTATGTGAGTAGGTAATTCCAAACATAAATTTATATTCTGACTCCAAATATATGTAACTTTTTTCTTTAAGAAATACTTACAACACTAGTGAATAATTAGTAGTATTTAGTCACTATTTAGAATGTTTGGGCCGGGCATGTAGCTCAGTGGTTCTGGCGTCTGCCTTGAAAGTACAAGGTCCCGAGTTCATTCCTCAGTAACCACATACGACAATGCTGGCTGTAGTGATTCGTGCTCACCAGCACTCAGTACCACACACCACAATGCTGCTCAAGTCTATAATCCCAGCACTCAGGAGGCAGAGGCAGGAATATTGCTGTGAGTTTGAGGCTTGTCTGGGCTACATAGTGAGCTCAGGGCCAGCCTGAACTGCAAAGCAAGAACCTGTCTCCAAAATCTCTCTCTATATATTTATGTATTATATATATATATATATTTATATATATTATATATATATTTTTTTTCTTCTTTAGATAGATTTTAGGACAACACAGCCAATGAAATTGCTCCTCGGCAGAGATCCCCTCTACCCCTTTGTCATCTCCTTTCCATTTACTTCTGCTTTCAACTGTGGGCATAATCACTTTTCTTTGGATGACCAAACTGAGTTCCTTGGACCCTTCTTCGCTGAAAATGCCTAGAAATTGTAGTAGGTAGGGGTTTTCAGCCCTTTGAAAGGTACTAGAGCCTTGACAGCTCAGTCAACAGATCAGACTGCACTTGTATGGGGTCAGGACTAGTTCCACTCCTGAAGTCCATTCCCCACTCCCACGCAGTATGTTCAAAGCCTCAATGTGCAGCAGGACGTTCAGACACAGTTACACCCTTGCTGGGCTCTTCTCTCTTCTGTTCCTGCTTCCTCACTCCTTAGCTCATTGTCTCTTGGCACCCAGACTTTCTGGGGATCTTTGAGAGTGATACTTTATGGTGAAGAAGGAAGAGAAATAACGCTTTGGAAAGAAACAAAGTGGAAAGAACTGAAGCTACCAGGAGCCTTTCTGTGACAACAAGTAAAATGCGTTTCTTATTTTTCTGATATTCAAAGTCAAGTGGGGTAAGGAACCTAAGTGATATTTTACCCCAAGATCCTCCAACCTGAACTATTACTGACATTATTTGGCCACTTTCAATCAGTCAATGTAATTATTTAATTAAGATGGAGCCATCTTGACTTGAGTGATAATCCCAATTTTACTATTTTGTTTCATAGTTTATAAAACTCTACTTTCACTGACTTGGCTGCAAGATGGAGACAATTTTGTGCTGCATTTCACAGGTTAATGTCAATAGTGATTGGACTGATGGAGAACAAAAGAACTACTTGAAAGTCATAATCATTATTGAAAAAAATGTTGCCTTTAGATATGTAAATTTGAGATACTGAAATTTACATTCAAAGAGCACATCTATATAACATCTTTAATACTCACCAAACTTCTGTGTTACAATAGAAGAAGCAGAAGGTTAACACAGAATACTCTGGATATTTTTCTATCTTTCTACCACATTTTGGCTATGAATGCTAATAAGCCACAGAGAAAATCAGGCCCCAAGCTGCAGAAGGAGAGTGGTGTCTTCTTCATGTTTGAGCCTAAGATGGACCTAGTGATGCAGCATAAGTCATCTACGATGCTTGGTACAAGGCCAAGCAGATTTCCTGGCTGGAAGGATCTGCAGCTACATTGTTGTAATCAGACAGTGAATTTCAGCGTCTATGAGTTCCTCCAGAAAATGGAAGAAAACCTGGAATGAGGTGACAGCCAGACAGTTCCTTTTATGAAGCAAAGGGACATAATGTGGATCCTGCCATTTGGGAAGTTATCAGTGGGGCCTGCTCTGATCAATTTTTAATGAGACACAGAATGCATCCACAGGCAAACTGAAGATGCGGCCACACACCAGCCATTCCAGAAACACAGGGGCTGTCGTTGTAACAGGGAGATGAAATGAGCACATTTTTCTCAGACACTTTCGAGCCAAATTGAGGTTGCTTTAAAATTCAAAATCTGATTAAAATGCCCAAGAATAAGCCTGTTAAGAGCACCTGATTGCCAGATCCCCATTGTGTGAAACTGCAGCAGCTAAATGCTAAGAATAAATTCTAACTCACAGCCAGAACTAATATCAAAATGCCATTTGAAAGGCTCAGGGAAGCCTACTTCCAACAAATTCTCCAATAAATAATTTGCTTGGAACCACAAGCTGCTTTGCATCATATAATTTCCTCTTTTTTCTCCATTGTTTGTTTTGTTTTGTTTTCATGTAAAAGTTTGGCTCTGAAAGGATACTTAAAAGTTGGAACATAGTTTTACCAGGAGGCTTTATTACCACATAGTGAAAAACCACCGAAGACTTTTTGGTAGGTGATGAGAAAGATCTTCCTCACCTGCTCATAGGAACGAGGCTACCGCACACTAAGGAAGAGTTGTTTTCCTGACGTTCTATTAAGTAAAATCCACATAATTAAGAGAATAATTCAGACAAGGATTGCAGCTTGTCTTTAGCAACTAAAATATACTGTCACCTGAGAATAAGATGTATACAACTTATACTTAAAATGCAGTCAATTTTCAGCACAATACACATGCTACTCTCAATGAATTTTTAATTTTATTAGATGAATCAAACTTATTTCACAACTTGTGCAAAAAATTCAGGCTTTACGGGACAGCAGTGGAATCCAGAGGTAGAACACTTGTCTCACCTGCTCAAGTCCCCGGCTTTGGTATCCAAAACTCAAAAAAATATCAGCAGCCAACCATAAAACTATTATTTGACTTTACAGTATTGCTTCAAATGTGTCTAGAGGCATTCATGCTTTATCAATTAAACAAAATAAGCAGTAGCAAGAATACATTGATAAGCATCATCATAGATCACATTGATTAGCTAAGATTAAAGATCTCTCCAATTCTTGCTTCTTTTACCACATAAGAGATGAAGGGTTTTTGTTACAATTTAAGGAAAAATGCTATTCCAACAATAAATTAAATCTAAGTGGCAGGGCTAAGGAAAGCATTAAGAATGATCCTGGTTTGGCAAATGGAAGCTTGATAATGCCGTTCGTGGGAAGAGCAGTGATCGCAGAGAACCGTATGTGAGAAGTCATGAACTTGATGTGGAACACCTGCAGTTCCATCGCTGGGCAATACCATAGATTACTGGATAAACAGACCTGCAGACCATGGAGAAGGTAAATTTATCTGTAAAGTTGTACTGCCAGGTTAATGTTTTGTATACGTCCATGTCTATTATTATTCTGCCACTTGAAATACATTCACTAAAATATAAGACTGGCCATTCTAGACATGCCACTCCTCACTGCACCCTGTACAAATCCAAGATCTGTGTTAAAATTTCTCTCAGCATAAATTAGACAGTGCTTGACATAATGAAATCAAGTAGAACTGAATGGGACAAAGTTTGCCTTCAAATTCTTCCGTGTTTGGAGGTGTCAGGAAGGAACTGCTTCCTACAAGATCACATACAGGGCACATCACTGAGCCACCGCCTTTGTACTCCTGTTGAACTATGGGAGAAAGTTGGAGGCATTAAAAACAACTTCTCAGTTGTGTTGGGAGCCGCATGAACAACAAAAATAAGACAAAAAGTTTTCCTCTGATAAAAAGCGTTATTTTTATAGTTTAATGCCTATTGTCCCTGTAGAAATTTGGGAGATTTAAAGCTTACGATAGCTGTGTTTAACTTGATAGTTCTGTTTATGATAGCTGAAATTATAGCTTAAATCATGTTATAGCTAACCATTATTTTACCAAAAGTAAAAAGTACAGTGTCACATTTTTCAATTTTTATGACTGTCACTGTATTTGGTATTTTCTATAAGATATTTAAATTTTAAAAGTCTCATCTTGTCTCAGCCCTTTGTCAGTACATTTTTTGTTTGTAGCTCATATTAAAATCTGTTTCTGATTGACGTGTGATGCCACCTTGGCCCTCCGTACCATCAAGTGATTTAGAAGCAGAAGGCTGGAAATCCACTCTCAGATTATAATCACCCTCAAGCCCAATCCCTTCCATGGGGGGGATGAGGCACACTACATCAAAATGCAGAGTGGCAAGTATTTGCCTTACTGGACTGGGTGTTCATAGATGCTACATGATCACTGTACCACAGATGAAGATAAATGATTCAATGTAAGCTAAATGTTATGTTTTGCTTTGTCTCAAATATAAATTGTGTGTCTTGGAAGAGTTAGAAGGTTCCTTTGGAAATAACTCTCAACAGAAAAGTGAGCTCAAATCCCAGTTCCATGTCATATTAAGTGGGAAGCTCAGAAGTGAGAGTTCATGAGTATCAGAAGATTCTCCTCTGTGATGGGCCAGAAGGATGCTTTTTCCACCTGATTCTTGGGAAGACCAAGCATCACAATGCAGCTCAAGGACATGTATAGCCCTTGGTAGGTTGTAAAAGACAAAACACCATGAGAATAATGATTCTAGAAAAGAAAATATTTGTGACAAATATATTCCAGAGAATGGAGAAATAAGCTCATAATAACTATTACAAACTGATTCCCTCTTCATTTTTTCTGGGTATATGTTAGCTTCTAAATTTTTGTAGAAATATGAGTCGGTTATGTGGGACTTCAGACCTGGCCACTGAAATGCTCTTGGCTCCTTTCATGGATGAAGGTGCAAAAGGTATCAAAGTGACTCCTTCTCTGGAACAATGAGCTCCTGTTAGAATTCTGACTTAACCCATGCAGTGCATGTATGGAAATCACCCCGCATTCCATGTAGTCCTCAGTCTGGCCTCTTCCCTCCAAATATGGCTCTCTGTCTTTGGGAGAAGGCATGGGCCTTGAGCCATCTTCCCTCTGGTCCCCACCGGGCACTCAGTCACTACTGGAAATGGACAGTAGCCATCTTCTGTTGCAACAATGAGTGTATGGAGTGAAAAGCTCAACTTTTCAGCTTAAGCTTCTGATATATATAGTAGTGTTTCAGACCTCTCCTCAAAATGGCTAAATATATCCATTTTAGTGACCTTGTTATGAAAGCCTTAGAAATCTTGCTGTAACAAAAGCATTTTTTCTCCTTGGGCATTAACATTATTTGTTATGAAAAATGGAGCAATATTTCTTCACTTCACCATACAGAGCAGTGGAGGGAATATTCAACACATATGCTCAGTGGGCTGCATGTCATCATGCAAAGACAGGTTCACCATCAATGACGGGAGTGAAGGGCAGAGTTGCAAATTATTATTATTTTGCTTTAGCTTTTTGAGACAGGCTTTGTAGTTCAGGATGGTCCTGAACTCAGCCTTGAATTTAGCAATCCTCCTGCCTCTGCCTCCCGAGTGCTAGGATTACAGGCATGAGCCACTATGCCCAGCATTGTGATATGTGGTATTGATTGCTGGTGGGCATCAGTCACCATGCCTGGTATTGTTGTATGATCTTCATGGATCAAACCCTAGACCTTGTGCTTGCAAGCAGGCACCAGAATCACTGAGCTAAATTCCTGGCTCGGAGTTGCAAACTGTTAGACTCACAGTCTAGGGAAACTTTGACACTCTCCTCCTCTTCCTGTTATACAGATGAAGGGTAAATTCTCCAGAACAGAGTTTAGTTTTTAGTCTGAAATCCATTATATTTTCCTCAAAATTCTAATGTAACTATCTCCAACGATACCCTGCAACTTGCAAATGCATAGAGAGATCCTGATCTCAGAGAGTGAGGAGATTGGAGATGAAAATCCTCTGGCATCTCGCTTCTTCTGTGGGAGCAGTTGTTTCCTGAAACAGCAGCATCTGAAAAAGCAGTGAGGACACTCACCAGCCTGCACTGGGCGACCCGCCCTGTGTTCCTACCTGTGAGTAACTGAGGGCCTCTCCACTTCACTTGAATTTTAGGACTTGCAGATCAGGGGAGACTTTCAAAGAAATTCAATTTTACCCTTTCAAATACATTCAATTTTACCCTCAAATACATTTAGTAACACAAAATACTGGGAAATTGCCACCAATTGATTTCCTGCCTGACTTGATTTAATAATTAAAGCATTTCTTATACTTAAATGATCCTATGAAATGGCCAGGAAGATGAGTAAAATGGGCTGTTTTCCTCAGTCTGTAGCCTCAAAAGCAAAGAGAGGAAATCCAAGCAAGCACACCAAGTACAGAAGTTGAAGAGTTCCTTCTGATGTATCTCCATTCTTAATGACAGTTTAGCTTCTGTTGAATAAACTAAATACCAATGATTCCGTCAAAAACCATGAAGTCTACTTAGGAGGAAAACAAGTTTGAGAAATTTTGGACATATAATGAACAAATGGTCTATTAATCCTTGTAATCCTTGTGTGAAACTTGCCTCTCAGTAGAAAGGAAAAATTTTAAGTGCCACAAGTTTTAACTCTTCTGCAGAATGTTATATTGTATGGTATAAACTAAGTTACTGCTACATAAATTTGTAATATTATCTTCTTTGTATTCCAAGTATATAATGTTGGTGCGTTTTCATGATATACAGTTTACCAAGCAAATGTAAGTGCACTTCAGCCTTTCTCCATACTAATGTCTGCAAGCTCAGGGCCAGCGCTCTGAGAACCTCTTGTAATTGCAGAGGTCAAAGGTAACTCGTGGTCATCTCATAATGTCTCAGCCAATTCAGTATTAAAATATTTATCCAAGGGGCCGGGGAGTTAGCTCAGTGGTTCCGGCGCCTGTCTCGCAAGTGCAAGGACTCGGGTTCAATCCCCAGTAACCCCATACCATACTGGGTGTGGAGACTCACGCCCAGCAGCAACCAGTACCACATACCACAGTGCCGGGCGTGGTGGCTCATGCCTGTCATCCCAGCACTCGAGAGGCAGAGGCAGGAGGATTGCTGAGATGTGAGTTGGAGGCTGAGCTCAGGGCCAGCCTGAACTACAAAGCGAGACCCTGTCTCAAAAAACCTTAAAAAATATATGTATATTTATGCAAGTTTTCATTTTCTTTTTTTTGTGGGCTCTCACTTTTTCTCAAATACTTATGGAAGACACATAAAACTTAAACTATATAACTTTGTATAAAAGGTTATCTTTTTTATCTAGTTTTCATCAAGTTCTGGTTTCACTTCCAATTTCAGAAGAGTAAGTTTATAATTCACCAAGAAAGTATTCAAATTTGATTCTAAATATCAATTTTATTTTGAAATATACTACTTTCAATTATAGACAAAAAAGCCGGGAGAGTCTGGCCACAGGGGAGTGCAGCGGAGTTCCAGAGAGAGCTGGGGAGGAGACGGGGTGGTCAGGGCCTCAGTGAAGCCTTCCCTGGGGCTCACAATGATGCCCAGCAAGGAATTCGATGCAGTTGCAATTTTGTGTTGGATGTCAAAGCGCCATGAGACCTATGATATGGTCACACAAGGCTTTCAGATTTTCTAAGGGTCCAATATTCTAATGTCACATCTAGAAAAATTGGGGGTTACTCTTGGAAATGGAGAAAAGAAAAATGACTGAAGAGAAAGAATTTTAGGTGCCTGAAGCAACTCAAGTATAAATAAAGAAACAAGGTGAGAATTTTCAGGTTGTAAAGGGAGAAGTTTATGTTGGAAAACATATTTTTGACACCTGTTACCATTTGACACCTCAAACTTTGGAGTTTCCTATACCTTTTTCTTTATCTTTGCAAGTGAAGTCCACTCACTGAATTTTTCCCTTCTAGATATCTTTCCCAAAGAGCTATGGACATTATCAAAGAGTGCAACACACATAGCAAATTTCATGACCACACAGTTCACACTTCCTAAATCCTGGAAGCAGCCTGTATGTCCAGCAACAGAAGAATGGATATAGCAAAGATTAGTTGTATACATCCTGGAGTATACTCAGATATAAAGGACAAAATCAAATCATTTGTAGGAAAATAGGTGCTCCTGGCAGATATAAAGTTAAGCAAAATAACTTACAAGATACTGTGCAGTGTCTCTCGTTTTAAAAAAGCAACAGGCAAATAAAAAGCAAAATAAAAGGCTGAGACAAGGACACATGGGGAGATAGCTTTTGTAAATGGGCCTCAGAGCCTGAGGGCAAAAGGAGGTGGGAGAGGAAGAGGAAGTGAAATGAGTTAAGGGGTTTCCTGTGCATGTATCAAATACAATGAATGTAAACATTTAATGTCATACACAGAACTACAAATACTGAGCCCACGCTGTGGAAGCTTGATGTCTAGGCCTTTGCTCCACTGTAACTCCAGCTTCACAGTCTTCTGCTGTCACTCCAGCCCACAGATTGCTCATTTGGGCTGTGCCTCTCCTGGAAGATCTGGGTTTTTAGGATGGCGATTGAAAGCATTTACTCCCTCAGGAGAATAACTGGACTCTCACTGTAATGAGCATTCAACAAAATGCTGGAATAAAAGTAATCATAATAATAATTTAAATAGTTCCAGTGTATACCTTGTAGCTCTTCAGAATCTTAATTGTAGTAAACTAAGTTCAGCAATACTTCCCTCTCTTCCCATCATAATGATCCCTCACCAAGACCTTGCAGGGCCCAGCACTGCTTGTGCCCATGCCCCGCTCCACTTTGCAGCTCCATCGCTGCATCACCCTTCACGCTCTGGGCCCTGCTCTCCCCAAACTGTGGACATCCATGCACAGCCGTTCTTTGTAAGCCTGTTTCTCAAGTCTAGTTCCCCAAGCCATACACCTTAGAACACAAGGAAGCCAGGGTCCTGTGTGCAGAAGACTACTGTCCTGAGGAGTTGGGAGAAGCCACAGTGCCCCCTCTGCCTTCCTACCTTCCATGTTCCTCTACTGTATGTGTATTTTCTTAAACATCATGTCTTCCTGGTCAATCTTGTTCTGTCTCTGTTTATATTTCCCTCTCCCCCATGGAATGTGACACACAATTTATAATGAACTATAACAGCACATCCTCTTATGTATGCAAACATTCTCAGTACCTGCAACAGTACTGTTGGTAGAGCCTGTTTGTAGTTTTCTGATGTCTCTGCTTCGAAGCTGAACCTGGTGGCTGAGGAAGGTTAGAAGTGAGCACACCACTCTGAGAACCCGATTCCCAGACCAGATGCAGCATCTTGCTGCAGGATCCTCACTGAGACAGCCCTCTCAGTGTCCTGCTGCCACTAGATGTCCCCCCTGGCCAGTGCTCAAGTGCAAGCTCCCTGACATCCTTTCTGGGGGCTCTGAAGCATATGTGGGAGATACCACGTACCCCTGGTGTGCCTGACCAACCCTTCTAGCCACTCTGTCTACACTCGGCCCTACTACAGGGTTTGCAAACTCCAGGGGTCTGTTTCCAATTGGGTGGTAATTCCTCTTCTGTGTGTCTTTGTCTGATCTGACCAGGGGGAAGGGGCAGAGACACATTCACTCACAATAAATCATACGTGATTTCTTGGTCCTGTTTTTAAGAAAGCAAGTCACAGCTGTCGACTCAGCCTCCCCTTGTCCTCATGATGTGGAGGCCTGGATGCAGCACTGATCTCTACTTCATGGTCGCCATAGCCGTCTCCGATCTATGCTGGCCCGCATGTCATCACAGGGAAGGCAGTGGAGCCCCCGTGGCAATTACGTTGTTCAAGTGATATGAAGCATGCTGGGAAGACATAGCTATGTGGCTGCTCATGAGTCAGATCCTCACATGACCCTCTGCCCTGTGTGCTTGGAGATATGACTCACCTCTGACCCACGTGATATGGCGAAGGTGAGAGGATGTTATTTCGATGGTTATATTATATGCCACAGGTAACAGGATTTTGCAAATGTCATTGAAATATCTAATATCTTGGCTCTGAGTTAATTAAAGGAATGATAAACCTACGTAGACTTGACCTGACCCAGATGATCCCTTTTAAAAATAGTCCAGGCCTTCCAGGAAATTAGAAGCTCAAAATTGCTAAAATACCTCTTCCCTTCTGTCTCTGTCCATTTGTCTGTTTATCCATTTGTCCGTCTATCTCTCTCTCTCTCCCCCGATCTCCTCAGGCTCCTGGTAGCCTAGCCATGGATGTTTTATCCTCAAAAACAGAGATAGAAATATAGACAGGTATAAGCCACTAATTTATAGTTTTTGTTATGCAGAAAGAAAAGTAGCCACACATATTAAGTACACTAAAATCATACTCAGCCTGGCTGTTCATGAATAGTCAGACATCTTTATTCAGCACACCATCTCAGTATTATGTTTCTCTATTTTTTTTTTAGTCTAAATATAAAAATCGAGTATATTGATCCTGGTTGCTGTCATAAAACTATATATTTTTGCACAGAATCCAATCACTAGCAGGTATTCTTTTGGGTCTTATCCAAAATCATACTAGTTAATAATCTTTTACAGATATGTCTTTAATCAATGTTATTTCTTCACCTGAGAGCCTCTGTCTAACTGTCTTAGGATCAAATCATTTGGAGTGTTTAACCTTAATCCCTACAATAAAGCTTCCCTACACTTCAGAATATTTATTACATTGTTCCTGCCCCTCTCTGAAGAGGTTCTTGAAGTCCTCCTGCCTGTTGTACAGCTGCCATGGCAGCCTCAGCACTATGGACTGTGTTGCAGTGTTCGCCCTCACTGTCACCTTGGCATTGGAGAAGTGGCAAACGTTGCGCAGTGCAACATCCAGTGGATGGGGGTGTGAGCGTAGTGTTGTTAGGAGCCTTGTTTCATGGGGGGCAGCACCATTTACCATATTTTGAACACATTTTCTAAGATATTCATGAAGGAGGAGCTGCCTTGCTCAGAAAGTGGCAAGATGAGGGATAAAGTGTTCAAAGTGAAAGGCAGTATTTTGAGGGTGATAAATGACAATATGTCATTTACTGTAATGATTTTTTTAAAATTGAATATTCATTACAATTTTATTTCACTCCGTGTACAGGGCATTGGTTATTATTATAATTCAATAGACAGTTTCTGTGATACTAAGGTCATGTTTTAGCCCTTTATACAATACCTGTCACCAATGTCTGACCTTAAATTCCTAAGTAACCTGCATGAGCATCAGAGCAGAGTTTATCTGATAGATAACCTGATTTGGTGATGGAAGTGGAGGAAAGGTTTTAAATCAGTGGATTAGATCAGAACTTTCCTGACATCCATGTGATAAAAACTGTTATCTGTGAAAGTTAAAACAAAACAAACCCAAGCTCCAGTTCTGTCTACGTCATGTACAACACGTTTACTGGGCTCGTCTTGCTGAGAATGGGGGCTACACATAGTGTTTCCCGCTGAACTTTGGAAACTGAATAGGATCTTCTCTCAAACCACGGAGATCTGAGGATCCTCGCCCCTCAAGAATGCAGGGTTGCTGTGTATTTGCTCATGAGACGCCCACTGCGGTTCAGCAGCTCGGAGTCAAGAGGGAAACACGCGTTTGGCGGGTGTTGCTCGTGAGGCTCCTCCCGCCCGCTGGGGACAGCTCCGCGCTGGCACGGTGGCAGAACCCTGAGCTGCTCGACAGCCGCTCCAGGAACCCGCACGGGCGGTTACCTCTGGAGGGAGCCTCTGGGGAAGAAGCTCAGCTCCGTCCAACATTAAGCGAAGCGTCCAGCTGTTTGCTGTTGCTTCACAAAGCAATAGAGGGTTTTCTCACAATGCATTAGCTTTGGTCATAGAAACATTTATAAAATCATGTTCTTAACTCACTTTCCACCAGTCACTGATGTTCTCCTCCAGTTTATGTGCACGTGTACTTCACGTGAACATTGAATTGTTGTTGAGGAAGGCTGGGACACAGTGGGCAAATAGTGCGGCAGATGCATGTGCCCTCGGAGTTGAGGGAAATTGCGGGGTGCACCAAGTTCATCCGTTCAGTCCTCACCACAGAGTTTTTAGGCCTTATTGGCCATTTCTCCAAATCTCAGGACCAAAGTTTGGAAAAGGATTCGAAGTCAACCAATTAGATCCTCATTATGCATTCTACTCCCAAGGTAAGGAAGTTAGCACTTGTATGGTATTGATGGTGCAGCACTAGGTGCAGAAATACCTCTATTATCTGTTCCACCTGCTTTGAAGAAATTTTTGACATGTCCTCATAGCTCATGCCACCTCAGGGTGAGTTCTCAACAACCTCACATGTGTCACTTAAGAATGCATCTCTGTTGGCCAAGGATTTAGCTCAGTCGTTCCGGCGCCTGTCTTGCAAGTGCAAGGACCCAGGTTCGATCCCCAGTTAACCACATACAATACTGGGTGTGGAGACTCACGCCCAGCAGCAATCAGTACCACACACCACAGTGCTGGGCATGGTGGCTCATGCCTGTAATCCCAGCACTCGGGAGGCAGAGGCAGGAGGATTGCTGTGATGTGAGTTTGAGGCTGAGCTCAGGACCAGCCTGAACCACAAAGCGAGACCCTGTCTCAATAAATAAATAAATAAATAAATGCATCTCTGTTATTTGAATGTGACTCATTCACATGGTGAGAGTGAATCAATGTAATTTCACATGCTGTCATGTCACATGATTTCGAGTGTCCTCCTCATCCTGCTTGTTTGGTATGAAGGTATGTTTCTTTGTAACTTTCACTGTTTCTCCTAAACTCTAGTGGTTTGACACGTAAAAGGTAGAAGAGAACATATTAAGTCACTTTCCTTATACACTATAGTTATATTAATGTAGTTACATTTCAGCAGTATTTTGGAAGAATAACATAATGTTGTATAAATTCCAATGGGGAGTTTTGTTATTCAGATTCCTAGCCAAACATGGCAATTGCTAGCTATGTACTTGGTTTCTTTATAAATAAATCTATATGATACCAATAATATGGGGATTTTTCAAGATTCCTGTGAGAAAACACACAAAAAAGACATCCATAATGTCTAACACACAACATTGGGGCCTAGCTACTCTTTGCTATTAGTCTTATTACCATAAAACACATTTATTTATTTATTTATTTATTATTGATTGATTGATTGATTGATTGATTTTAAGAGAGGGTTTTGCTATATAGTTCAAGCTGGCCCTGCATTCACTATGTAGCCCAGTCTGGTCTTGAACTTGTGGTGATCCTCCTGCCTCAGCTTTCTTAGTGCTGGTGTTACAGGAGTGACCCACCACTTCTGGAAATGCTTTTACTACTAAAACCCAGAGTCAACTAAATTTCCCAACATGAGAAGTGGCACACAGCCTTTCAAAATACCAGCATCACCTCTTTGTCATGTTACTCATGATTAATCTCATATATTTAATGAATCCTGAAGGAAAATAAAATCAAACACATTCCTTCTATATCAAGAGAATCTGCTTAGACCTGGAGATCTAAATTGCTTCTTTTTAAATAGATTGCGTAAAAGTAGTAGCAGCACGTAAAACCATTCCTTGTGTGTTTTCTATGTGCCAAACCTCATGTTAAATTTTGCACAGATGCGGAATCCCGGTTCATCCCTCTACACCCACATGCACACTTGCCTCATCTCTTTCCTGGTTCTCCCATTCATATCTAAAAATAGTGATTATAAAAGTGATAGTAATGGGAACAGATCTCCATGGGTAAGATCTCCTCAGCCATGACAGTGTTGGAGGGATCAGAAGCAAGGTCGTCTTCCTGGCATTGGCCAGCCGGATTTGTATCCATGACTGAGACTTTTCACAGGAGTTTCTTTCACACTGAGGACATTCTTGGGAGGCAGTTCCTCCTGTCTGCACAGCTGCCCTTTGGCAAACTCATTACAACTCTTACCATTTTGACAGAATCCTAAAATAAATATTATCTCATTTAAGCTTCACCAAAACTCTACAGAAAACAAACTTGAAAGAGCTTAACCACATTTGCAGTAATATCAGCAATTAACCTCAGATGTTGGAATTAAAGCTTCAACCTTGTCCATATGCTCTCTCTTTCATTCCAGAGCCCGGTGCCTACACAGGATCCCGGTTCCACTGTTTTGCTCAAGTGCCTCCTGACTTCCACGCTGTCAGAACAATAGCTCTTATGTGATTGTTGGTAACGTTTGGGCCAGTATTTCAAAGTACATATATGATTCATAGCCATTAGTATGTGTGTCCTGTGTAAGAACTAGCTTTATTTTTCCACTTGGGAAGTCTTTCCCAACCCTCTTTAGTTACCTAAATTTCTTATCCACACTCTTACAGGGAAGAGAAAGCCAACAAAATAAAAACATTCATCTTGTCTCCTTATTTATATCTTTATTACATATGAAAAAGTGCATCCTGAGGGTAAGTAATTAGGGTTGTTCTGGGTTTCTTTGATGCTCTATCCATGTATAATGGGGCATTTTATCCATTTAAATTTCATTTTCATCTTGCAAACTGAAAGTATAGGAAAAAATAAATGGAAAAGTGGATATAAATTATTTCACAATTATAAAGCATTTCAGGGTATTTTATGTCCCAATTATCTTTATTTCAAAGATGACTTTGTAGTTTAATGGGCCTTGTCGGGAACCTCAGATGCAAAATAGAATTTGGCATGTGTGTATCTTTTATAAAATTACTAGATTCATCTATTCAAAGAGTTTCATCTACTGGGGATAAACGTAGGCATCAGCCAAGTAGATCAACCTTTCTGGCGAAATACTTTGTGTGTAGAATAGAATGTAATGTGAATAAAGTGACATTTTCAAATAATGCCTCCATTTTTCAAGTGTTTCTCTTACAAGCATCTACACATGCAGGAAAAAACATAAAACACCACAGAGGGCCAGTGGGCAGGTGGCACTGGCCTCAGACGGTGCCACCGAATGTGTGCTGGGAGTTTGTCCCTTTGCTGTCTCTTTCTTCCCAAGTTGCAGTCAATGAGGCAAAACTTTAAACAAAGCTTATGGATTCTACTAATCTCATTAAGATCCATAATGCAGGGTTTTAAGATCTGTTACAATAACGAGCGACAGTTACAGCTAACTGGATATTGTTCAAATGTGTTTGCTGTTCTTTTCTAGGTCTTTTTTCTTTCTTCAACAAGCAGTTATATCTTCTTCCTGTCTATCAGTTCCATGGAATTACAGTGAAAGTATTTCACATTGCAAGCAGATTACAGTGTCAGGAGAAGAATTAATGGAAAGAATATACATGTGCTAAATGTGCTTAAGACCGATTTCTGCAAAAATAACTAATGCTGCCGAGATAATGGGATATACAGCATAATAAGGCAGAAAATCAAAAGTCTCAAGGAAATCCAAGGGTAAAATAAATTCTTAAAAATAGCTACCCTGTTCACATCCTGTTGCAATGCTGAAATCTCCTGTAATTTCATAAATATTTTCCTTGTAAGCTCCATATTGTTTGGAACTACAATTTCTCTCATCACTTTTTTCTTCATCCTGAGACTTTTGAATCGAAAACCCTCCTTGCTGGATGTCTCCACCTTCTCAGAATTTACTTGGTCTAATTCCTTTGCAGTGTGGCTTCTACCCCTTTTCTCTCATTAAAGTTACTGTTCTTTACTTAACCACTAAAGGCCCTGTTAGACCAAAGGCTATGCTCTATTTTCTATTCTCTTTCTCTTTGATCTATGCAGAGCTCTAATTTACCTTTGACTATTTCTCCCGTAGCATACTCCCAGACTTCCTCACATCAGTCTCCGAACACACTTCACATCTTTTGATGTATCCTGGGCTTTTAGGCTTTGGGCTGGTCCCAACCCTTCAAAAAATACTTCCACTAGAAATCCATTTTTAATTTTCTGTTTATAAAATTCCATATACCCTCTACTTCAAGATTTCAGTTGCCTATTCATTTATTTTCCATTAGGCAATCATTTATTATATTTCTAGAAAATTCAAAATACGTGCTGTAGTCCATGGGTTATGATGATGAAATTTGCCATAATAGAAATTCATTATCAAATTGCCACCTACCAGACTATATATATTTTAAAAGTCTAATTATCTTATTCTCACTTCTGGATTAAGAATCAAGGCACTGCATCCTCAGCCATCTCTGCAACAGCTTCACACTCAGTCTGGCTACAAACCAACTTGTCCTTTCTTCCAACTTAATCTAATTCTGAAACTCTCTGCTCTATCCTCGCTATGCAGTGACAGTGACATCGCTCCTGTCACTCAAGTCGGTACATCCAACTCATACTTACTCCTGCTCCCTCTACCAACACACCCAAGTCATACTGCTTGTTTCAGAGTCACAGCTGTGTCCCCAGACCACACTTCCACAGTCTCATGCTCTGCTATTCTTACCTGTTCACTGATGTCGGAGCAGGACTGTGCCTGAGCCATGCTCATCTCCTACCTTCAGTCTGGATGAATGCTGAGTAGCCTCAGCTTCCTTAACTCCCCACTGTTTAAGTATTCATTTATGTTGGAGGCCTGCACGAGTTACTTCACATGCACTTCCACTGCATCACGCCTAATAGTTTCCTCATATAAACTTGAGACTCTTTACATTTCTTTCCTCTTTTCCTTCCTTCCTTCTTCCCTCCCTCCCCCCTCCCTTCCTTCCTTCTGCCTCTAACCCATTCTCTCCTTCATTCTTTCCTTTATTTTCTGAGTTTTGGGGGCCAAACTCATAATATCGTGCATGTTAGGCAAATGCTCTACAATCTCAGCCCCTATACTTCTACAAATTGTGAGCCAAAATAACCCTTTCCTTCTTCAATTTATGAATATCAGATATTTTGCTTCATCAATAAGAAAAGTAACTAAGATAATCATTTTCTCCAACTTGTACATCACAGCTTATATTACATTTCAGATTTTGATTTTTTCCCTTAACTGATATTATGTACTAGTATTATGCCCATGGTTCATATATTCTTGAACAGTTCTTCTATTTCAGTCACAATTTGTGGAATATAGAAAACTGGTAATATTTGATAAACTATGTAGGTGATACAGAATTGATCCACACATACAGAGACAAATCCACTAATGCTTTGTTGTTCAATTCACTTGTCCTGTACTCTTTAATTCTACTATGATTTCAAACATTGTAAAAAAGAGTTTATCTTCAACTTCTTGAAATATTCAAATGCTGGCCTGAATTTTGTTACCTTTGAATCCTTAGTGTTAGACATTAATTTTGAAAACTGGAGAACAATCACACACAGAGAACTAAAATTGTGTATGTATTTATGTGTTGAACTATACAATATAATTTTGTAAGAGAAGATATTAAATGTCATAAAAGCAGGAATATATCAGTTTTGGTCAGTACTATCCACCCAACACCTGGCACAGTGCTTGAAATGATAAAAGCTTGTTGAATAAATGAATATATTAAAATCATGCTCTAAGAAGCAGGTACTATAGGGAACTGACATGGAAAATTTTTGTTATTCTTCCATGTATAGAGAATTGTCCCTTATGTCATCTGTGTTAGCTGTCACTATAATTAAAAAACTAAGATCATTAACAAAGAGAAATGGGTCCCTTGGTTTAGTTTTGGAGATATGAGTCCATTAATGGCTGGTTCTGTTGTTTTGGTCCTGGTGAGGTAGCTCAGCGTATGAGAACATAAGGAGAGAGGGCGGGATGCAAGCCCCACTGGTTTCATGGACTTGTCCCAGTGCTTCCCACCCGGCCTGCTCCCTACAGGCCTGTTGTTTCCCACCAGCGACCCACAGGGCATCAGACCTTTCAGCACAGGGGCCTGTGCGGGACATTCAGATCCACGTTACACAGCCTACAGGTCTAAATTCACTTTCAGCTGATCATACATTGTGTATCAGAACAATGCAAAACGTTACTTGATAGCAGGTATTGTTACAGTCAGTACTTTGCCTATGAAAGGCAGGAAGAGAAGAACTGAATTTCGGTTGAACCGTGGAAGTCACTATGGAACCTTGACAATACTATGTAGGACAAACATTGTCCAGTGTATTGTGTTGAGAAGCACTGCTGTAGTCTCCACTCTCCTAGATCCTGTCGTAGGAATGTCATTCACATTTTTTCTACATTCCTTTTTCTTTGTAGAGCCCAGGACAAGGCTGTCACCGAAATGTAGGTCTAATGCATACAAAATTGAATGTGAATAGCAAAGAGTCAGTAGTCTGTTCGTGGGTCTTACTTTCCCCTCGTCAGTCAGTTCATCCACTCACTGTGGTCAGAATCTCTTGGGTTCATGTTTCTGGGTTCTTTCCTTCCTTCTCATTGCCAATGGGAAGAGATGACGATGACAGAGCCTCATAGTCTTTATATAGGACCTGAAGCTCTCCTTTACTGGGTAAAAGGAGCCTTGGTGATGCATTAGAAGGTGGCCTGCAGTGTTAGAAGAAATTCTAGAGCTAAGTGCCGCAGTACTTTTTCCCCAGCATCACACTGTACTGGTCCCGGGTCTGCTTCTGAGCATGGTAGTCAGCTGGAACAATTGGGCACTAAATCAAGTGTCTGAACTCAGGAGAACTCGCCATCTCCCACTTCTTCCTCGAGATAGGACTCTCATGGAGTTCTAGTGGGATGAGTGCAGAGCATGTAGGAAAACAGATGTCTGACTTCACCAGGCTTCCTCGTGTAGGTGTCTGGCTGCGTATAATTGCACCTGTCAAAGGAGCCTGAAAACTGCCTATTATCTGATGCACACACCTCAGAGCAGTGACGATCAGCAAAGAATATTTGCTTTCCCAGAATGACAGCAGCAGCAACAATAACAGAAAACCAATGCTACACACCTCCAGGTTGTTGCTAGGTTGTCCTCAAATTGGTGCATCTCAAATGCTGTGATTACAGATCTGTATAAACCTAATGTGAATTTCAGCTATGACTCTATTTGCTAGAAACAATCACAAACACGGCCTATTCACAGGCAGAACAGAGATGAGCCTTATCTTATTTCTAGGGATCAATCATCTTACACAGAGCTCTTCTCACCTTCTGAGTTACTCAAAGCACCAGTCATCTCTCTCACTCAAGTAACACAGGGACGGAGGGATAAAACTACTAGAGTATACTGACATATTCATGGAGGCATCATGATGCCTATATGTGTGTAATACATTATTGTCTTTATCCAGTGTTCAATTTTGTGCCTTAATGTCAAAGTCAACTACTTTCTATCATAGTAGAGCAAACAAACAAGTAAATTATCCCCAGAAACAAGTATCTTTAGCTTTTTACTATTTAAAATCACCCCCTCACACACACACACACACACACACACACACACACACCAGTTTGTCATTTGAAATTAATCCTCATTTTAATTTTCCAGATCACTGAGCACGTGTCTACAGCTTCCTGCTACTTCCTCTGATTAACACATCTTGTGGTAGAATACTGCTCCAGTTTCCAATGTACTTGTAAACTAGATTTAGCCAAAATACAATGGTGGATGTCTGGTGTGACTTGACAATTGTAAAAGTGGAATACATATCTGAAATTCTGAGATAAATTTTATGATGACACCTTCAAAGAATATGAGACCCCCTCTCATTTTCTTTGGCTGAAACAATAGTTTATCAGTTAAATTACACTACCAAGAGGATGGCAAGTTCTAGGTGTCCAATGATATACCTTATTATGGTTTTAATTTGCATTTTCCTTGTGATCATTTTATAGGATTTCTATTTTATAGGATTCCTATTCTGAGTGTTTTCTTTTGATAAATGCCTATTTGGGTCTTTTCCCCACCTGCCAAACCCTTTTTGAAGTTCAGGTCATATATTTTCTTGTTACTGAACCAAATGAACTTTTTATATATTTTGGATATTATCCCCTTCTTGGAGGTCTAGTTTATTAATATTTTCTCCCTCTCTGTCTCTTTTGAAATGCAGGAGAGTTTTAGTTGGATGCAATCTCCATTTGTATTGAAGGTGAAAGTCAGGCCTGGCTGGGCTGAAGTTCAGCTTTGCCTGCTTATTCATGACTCCTCTCTAGGCCAAAACCACACAATCCACAACTGCCTGCCTCTCTACATGCTTCAACCAATCAACAACTGACCTGATCCATAATGGTTACACTCCCTGCCATTTGCTGTATAAGTGTGTGTATCTTGCAATAAAAACGGAAGTGTTCTCTGAAACGTTCCCTAGAGTCTGAGAGATGACTCTGCTCACTCATCTTCTCCGTCTGAGTTTCCATTACCCCCCAAATTGTGCATTTTCATCTTAGTTTCCTGTCAGATTGAAATCATACCCAAAAAATCATTTGAGCACCACTGTTTATGAACCACCAACTCCCTAAACATCAACAGAACCTACTGATAAAGCAAACTAAGCCTATTGGCCACTATTGTAAGGTAGAGTGCTGCTTACACAGAGTGCTTTAGTTTACAAAGATTGGCACCACCACTTTTACTAAGAATGAGCCATTTTATCTAACTGTGTCTTTCAAGGAGGAAGCTAAGGAGCAAATCATGATCTAACAATTTAGTACAGTTGGAAATAGCAAGATGTAGATTTTGAAGAAAGAAATCAAAAGCATGAATCTATAAAATATCTATTAGTACTATCTACTTAAGGATAAAATGTTCAAAAATTTGGAGAAATTCTTCTACTGAACAATCAGGTTACTTATATGATGAGGGTTTTCCATGATGACGAAGGTATGTTAAACAAACATAATTTAAAAATCCTGTAAGTTTTGATGGCAGTATAGAGATTAAAATGTGAATGTGGGACAGCGCATGTCCATGTGTTTGGTGGGACAGTGTGTGTTCATGTGTATGATGAGACAACATGTGTCTGTATGTGACGAGGGACAGCGAGTGTCCATGTGTGCCCTAGAACAGTGCATATCCATGCATGTGGAAGGACAGCCTGTGCCTGTGTGTGCAGTGGGACAGTGCTGATATTGTTTCCTTAACTGGAGGAATAGAGGCATGGAGAGAAGAAAGTGCAGGTTTCTTCTGGCATCAGTTCTTAGGATATTGTGTTTTTCATAAGACACTTTTTCCAGCTTGAGACTTTTTAAAATCTGAATTTTTTGTTTTATTCATCTTTATTGGTACATTCTGAATACACATTAGAGAGGAAGATTTTTGTACGCCTTCGAGGATGGTTTCTGTCTGGTTCCGTCTGCACTGGTGGAAAACGGTCACTGGAAGTGTGCTGTCCCTCCTCCTCCAGAATCCCTGCTCCTCTGCTTTCTTCCCTCACTTAGGTTAAGTCCTGAGCAGACACAATACTTGAGTTGTGCAAAAAATGCAAACTCTGAATGTTGAATGCGATGCTAATGTGTATTTGTAATATACCAATAAAGATTAAAATTTT